>WYDF02040612.1:8518-25778 GCA_009867245.2 Adranes taylori | reverse complement strand
TCTATGACATCAGTCACACCCGTCCTATGCCGTATAGTCACATTGGGTATCCTGTCTCTCAGAGACAGTCCCAGCATAGACCGCTCCATAGAGCGACTCGCAGCTATGTTTACATGTCGTATAATTCACCATTTTTATTTCAAATAACTGCTCTATCTTACCAGCTGACAATACGGCGTACATCTTATACTATACTGTACAAGTTGAATTTATTTCGGAGCGTCGATCTCCACGGAGATAATTAATCACGCTCCTCAGCCAGCCAATCATATGCGAACGTGCCACATTTCTAGACTAATCGGTCACAACAAACCATTGTGTTGTTAGTTTCGCGTGTTGTTAGTTTCGCGTGTTGTTAGTTTCGCAAACCATTGTGATGTAGCGGCTGGCGGTCGTATTCAATATTGTGACAGATTTTTGTGAGTTTCGTTTCAGTGTGCTTAGATTGACTGCGTCATGAGTGAAAAACTTAATGTGTAGTGTTAGATTTAACCCAGAAACTGGAAATTATAAAACGCTTACGAAAAGGAGAAAATGCGAGTAGTATTGCACCAATTTACAACGTTGTGCCGACAACTGTTAATGGTATTAAAAGAAACGCTAAAAAAGTTGAAAACCACGTTTCGAAAATTGAGAATTCTGATTGTAACATAAAAGCTAGAAAAACTGTGAAACCAGCCAAACGTAATGTACCAATGGTTTATTCAAGCCCGTAGTCAGGGAATGCCTTTAACAGATCCAATAATACAGGCTAAAGCAATATAAATAAACAAAAGAGTTGGCGGTGATTCCAGTTTAAGCCAGCATTGGTTGGTTAGAAAATGTTCCGTCATGGCATCCGTCAGACATTTCGGGTGAAAAACTAAATGCGATAGTACCCTTGAAGCAGATTATCGTAAAAAATTGAACAAATCATTAAGGAAAGAAAACTTGTAAAAGAGCAAGTTTTCAATTGTCTTGAAACAGGCCTAAATTGGAAAGCTATTCCCCAGAAAACATTCGCTTCATTATCTGAAAATCTGCGCCGGGACTTAAAATTCAGAAGAACCAAATAACTATCATGGTGTGTGCGAATGCAAGTGGGGTTTATAGATTACCTTTGGTTGTTATTGGAAATTCTAAAAAGCCTCGTTCTTTCAAAAACCTAAACTAAAATGTGTTGCCTGTACGATATTATACTCACAAATTTTTGTCTCGTCATTGCATCCGTCAGTTAGACATTTCGGGTGAAAAACTAAGTGCTGATAGTACCGTTGTAAAAATTATTGCAAAAAAATTGAACAAATCATTAAGGAAAGAAAACTTGAAAAATAAAAATAGGCCTAAATTGGAAAGCTCTTCCCCAGAAACATTGGCATCATTATCTGAAAAATCTGCACCGGGATTTAAAATTCAGAAAGACCGAATAACTGTCACCGTGTGCGCGAATGCAAGTGGGGCGTATAAATTACCTTTGGTCGTTATCGGAAAATCTAAAAAGCCTCGTTCGTTCAAAAACCTAACTTGAAATGTGTTGCATGTACGACGTTATGCTCAAAAAAGCGCTTGGATGAGCCAAGACATTTTTGAGGTTTCATTGCACAAAGTATTGGTGTTTAATGTAAAATCTCACTTAAAATCAAAAGGACTGTTACAAGAAGCATTCCGGCTCATGAGCAATGCGCCTAATCATCCTGTAAGTAAAATAGAGAGTGACGATGGTAAAATAACTTATTATTTTTACCAGCGAACACAACCTCATTGATTCAACCAATGAGAGGAAATTGTAAACGATGAAGCAAACATTTTCGAGCTCTGTAAAAGTCTTCCGGCCGAAGAAAATATTTTAAAGGAGGGCGTCAGGGAATGGCTTGGAATGGACAAATTTGATAGAGAGTGTTTTTCGGATGGATGATGATGTGATGAAGAATCAGATAGTTAAGTTACAGATAAATCGACAAAAACAGTTATTCAGAATCTGAAAATATATTAACAAAATGTATTGGCTGGTTCAAGCAGCAGGAAGAACCACTCAGCTGTTTTATACATGACCTTCTCTCAGAATTTGGGACATGGCGGCCAGAAAAGCTGGTGGAGTTTTGAAACAAAAACAAATAACAGACTACTTTAAGAAGTAAGATTGCTTTAGGTACATAATTGCAAAATATTTTGTTATTTTCCTACAGTACAATAACAACTAACTTATGTTACTTTTATCGATCGCCGAAAGTACGGGTGGTCTATTTCTGTTATCCGTCTATTCTGTCATCGGTCCCAAGGATGACGGTTAATCGAAACTCTACTGTAATATTTTTTGCAATTCATATTTTTATGACATATATCTAATTGCAACCAGCATTGCATTAACTTATTTGCCTTCTGTCCCAGACCTGGTATCTATTTGAATTCATAATAGTGCATAAGTATTTTATTTAAGTTTGAAGAACCAGCTCTTACACGGTTGTGCTACTGTCGGAAGTAATTGATATTTATTTATCGTTATTTGGATATTTGTTGATACAACTCACATAATATTGTAAAATGTAATCGTATTGGCTAATCGTTACAAGAGGCTCTTGAAAGGGTGCTGATACCGATTGGAACACTAAAATCCATTTTTGTACAAAATGCATTTATATTTGCAGGTATTCTTTGTTGACTATGGAGAAACATGGGATATACATTTCAATGACTTACGTGAAATATCTGGCGATTTGCTCCATGTGCCTTTTCAGGTAGGCTATTACGATTCAAGTGTCTAAGGCAATTATAGATATTCGAATTATGTGCAATATGGATATTAGTTATGCTAGTCAAAATTGCTCCATGTCATAAATTAAGATCATTACAATTTCTTATCACAAATTCAAAAATTTTCCTAGCTCTTAGAAGAATATTATTAATGTGATAACCAAATATAAAATAGTAAATTTGATCAGCAAATTTACTATCAAACACCCCTAGATCTTTACCAGTATTTGTTGCTTTAATATAGTTCGTGGCCAGTGATCAAGAATGTTTTCTATTTCTTAAAAAAATATCACTTGTCGTTAAGTTGCAATCGACAAGTTACAAGCTTGTGCTGTGCCAATTAAGATGGTTTTAAAGTAATAAATTTTTTATTAAGTCCAAGATTATCTAACTTATACAACAATGTAGAATGATCTTGGTCAGATGCCTTCGAGAAGTCCGTATTATATCTCAAGCAATTTTATTCAATAAAATTAGCTATAGCCATAATGTCCGCAATCTAAATATTAGATTTAAAGGCACCATCAAGCCTCCAGTACATAGGACATCAATATTTTTGCGATGATATTCCTATAATATTGCCAAGAAATGGAACTCTACTAAATAGCTATAAAACCCTATCTCTATCACTCTTTAGGGGGCCTACTTTGGAATATTTAAGAGAGACTTACGAGAGATAAATGTAAATGTTAATCTATGATTCTGTGACCTCGAATCGATATTTAATTATGCTAATTACACACTTTTGTACTTTCCCTTACTGTTTCAGAATAAAGACGTTTATTATTATTATTATATACTGAATCCACATACAACCCATGTTCCAATGAATGTTTATGTTCAATTAAATTGGTTGCCCATACAAAACGTATGCAGTTCAGGGACAATGATTTTCTTCAAATTCCAAATAAAATAATCTGCCATCAATTTATCTGAAATTTTCGCAATGACTAATTGTTCAAATACTCCTATAATTGTCCATAAATACATAAATTATAAAAGACACGGAATTCTTAATTATGAAATCCTTAATGGTTATTATAGTTATAATTTGGAGCCAGCATTCATCAAAAACCCAAATACACAGTTGAAACTCCGTTAAAGTAAAATCTCGTTTAGTGAATAAAAATTGCAGTTCTTGCAGTTTACCTTAAATTAATAATTCTTTTAATTAGAAGTTGAATCTAAAATAAATATATTTATTACAGGCTGTCAGCTTTTTCATTTATAACGTTGACTTTAAAGATAATGTAGATGGTAGCGAAGCTAGAGACTTTTTGGAATCTAAATATCTGTATCACAATCTCAAGGGAACAGTTAAGTAAGTCACTTATTTTTAGTATTTTATGCATGACCTGCTTTGTTTTACAATTATAATTTTATGTACTATTTTTTCTAGGAATAAATTTTTAGAATCATTAGAGGTTTTATTATTTGATGATGGAGGAAGAGATATTGGTTTGGAAATTATCCAAGCTGGATATGGTATCCTTAAGACAAAAAATTGGGGTTGCAGAGAAACACTTTTAGTTGAATGAGCAAAAGACTTACGTAGAAAATTCGATATTTATTTTAATTTAATTAGATATTTATATATTATGTTAGAACATGTGTTTATTGAATTAACCAGTGGCGTAGCCAGGAATTTTTCGAGAGGGGTGCTGAAAATATTATTACAAAAACTAGAAGTTTAATTGAATTTTTGTTTAATGTTAATCTTATACTAAAAATGGTATTACATTACAATAACAAATTATCCAAGCTGGATATGGAATCCTTAAGACAAAAAATTGGGGTTGCAGAGAAACACTTTTAGTTGAATGAGCAAACGGTTTACATAGAAAATTCGATATTTATTTTAATTTAATTAGATATTTATATATTATGTTATAACACATGTTTATTGAATTAACCAGTGGCGTAGCCAGGAATTTTTCGAGAGGGATGCTGAAAATATTATTACAAAAACTAGAAGTTTAATTGCATTTTTTGTTTAATGTTAATCTTATACTAAAAATGGTATTACATTACAATAACAAAAGTATAGGGAAGTATATTTGTCACTACAATACCAAGCTACAGAAATTCAAAATGAAGGACATGACTTCTAAAGATTGTATCTCGCATGATGCTATGCAAGATATAGTTATGCTATGCACATAAGCACTCAAGTATAAATGTTTCAAAGCTAAATGGTTTCGTAATGTGCCTTAAAAATAAAAACTAGTGCAATATTTAAAGTTGGTCATTCTCCTGTCAAAGCTTTAGAAACTATTAGAAAACTGATAATCGTTTAAACATGGATATCTGAAAGTTTACTTGGCGCTACAACGCTTGAATGCCTCCTGGACAATCTCCGCCCACTCTTATCTGTTCACTGCTTTGATTCTCCATCTTCTAACTCCCATCCTTCTCAAATCTTCAGCCACGTTATCCAGCCATCTGGCCCTTGGTCTTAACCCTCATACGCCGCCTTCCTAGATTCCCATTGAGGACTTTCTTTCCCGTCTTATTCTCCGTCATCCTTTCTACGTGCCCAAACTATCACAGTCTACTACTCTTTATTTCCGCTATTATATCTGGTTTGTTATACAGCTCTCTGATCTCCAAATTATTTCTAACTCACCATAATCCACCCTCGTTCACTGGTTGATAGACTTTCCTAAGTATGTTTCTTTCCCATCTCCGTAACAACTCTTCATAACCTTGTGTCATAATCCAAGTTTCTGAACCATAAATCACAATAGGAGTCAGGTTCAGATTCCTGCTGACTTCTAGCTTTGAATACTTTGCTTAAGCCAAAGTAGCTCCTATTACCACCTGCTATCCTAGAATGTATTTCTTCTCTCATAGTTATTTTCAGTTACCATTGACCCTAGATATTTAAAGCTCTTGCAGCGTTTAGATTCTTGCTCATTGAAATTCATACTTTTCTCTACTTCACATTTTTCTACGTCAAATCTGAAAGTTAGCAGGCAGAAAATATTGTCCAAAAAAATGAGACTGTTATCTAATTAAATATGGATCTTCAACAGATTGTTTTGAAGTTATAAATAATTTTATTAAATTATAAATAGATTTTGTTTTGTTTTAGTTTTTTCATTTTTGAAAATTGGTTAGGTTAGAAAACTCCCTCACTACGCCACTGGAATTAACATAGGTAATTTTCTGTCATAGATAATTAATAACAAGTTTTTTTAAGAAAGAAATGTACTATTAATTAATTAATGAATTTAGTGAAATAAAGAACATTTCCAAGAAAACAACGTAAGTTTAAATGTAATCCCAAAATGATTAGGCGTTGTTAAAAAAAGCAACGTGGCAAAGATATGTGATATTTGCTCTCTTAATTTAATTATATTTTAAAAAGGATATTTAGTTCTGATGAAGAGATAATTGTCTCTTCGAAACATAGGTCAACATCTACAGTGAACCTTAGAGTAAATGGAGTGTTTTGGGAATACTGAAATTTTAATTCTTTATATAATTTCGTGTCGTTTTTTGTGTCAGATACCTTAGGACTCATTAATTTCACGTGTTTTGCACCTAAATTATATTTGTTGCTTCCTAATACATACCTAGTTTGTTTCTCTTGATAAATAAATAATTATATGATCCGAATATCGTATATTGTCAGCACAATCGCCTATGAATATTAGACCAGAGATATGTGCATCTAAAATGTGGTGACTATTTTCTTCCAATATTTATTTAAACTAAGAGAATACATTATGCGCGTTGATGACCAGTTACTCTAGAATTAAATTAAAGGTAAACAATAAACTAGTGTGTACGATCCCGAACCAGAAGAGGATCCGTTCATCCATTTTTAGCTATAGTGCTGTTACCCATGGATTGCCCTCTTTTGGTAATCACGGATTTCCCATTAAACTCCAAAATTTAACCGTGGCAATTTTTCGTGTTATATGCCATTTTAATAAATTTTCCATTTTTAATTCGTATTTGAATTTACTTAAAAGGACTATTTGATTTTACTATATGTTCTATTTTGTATTTAGTGAATTGTCCGAGTGCTTATTTTAAACTAACCGTCAACAAAAGAATCAGCTACGACGTTTTAGAAATGTTTGCTATACGCAGTTCTCTATCAAATCATCGGACTAAACAAAGCCTAGATGACGTATGGGAAGCTTATCAAGAAATCGTCTGTTACGTTCGGAATGATATGCTAGAATATGAACAATATATCCTTAACAATGTACCCTGGGAGGCATCGCAATTTAAACGCCAATACTTGGACGCCATAAATCGTACGATCAATGGAGTGGAATCGATTGCGAGTACCTGTTTTCGAATAGCGCCTAAAATCGAACTTGATCGGCTTGCAGAATGTTTGTTACACGTTAGTTTTAATTTATATGAAAATATTATTTCTATTCTTAAAATTAGATCATTTATTGCGATGTTCTACCTTAATAATGAAACTGATCAAAATTTGCTCATCCCATTTTGCGCAATAGTAGTTCAAATTGAATCATTTCACACTAGTTTTCTTGTTCAAATCTTAAAACTATTTTTCTTGAAACTCATCCATACGTAATCCGAAATATTTAAAATTGAAGTATTGATTACATCTATATTTGGCCTACGTATCCTAAAGAAATTTCGGAACTTCTGTAATATTTTTGATGTTTTGAACATCAAGGAAGATTTTAGCTACCCAAGATGCATTTTAATATAGTCTACTTATATCTGGTTTGTTATACAGCTCTCTGATCTCCAAATTATTTCTAACTCACCATAATCCACCCTCGTTCACTGGTTGATAGACTTTCCTAAGTATGTTTCTTTCCCATCTCCGTAACAACTCTTCATAACCTTGTGTCATAATCCAAGTTTCTGAACCATAAATCACAATAGGAGTCAGGTTCAGATTCCTGCTGACTTCTAGCTTTGAATACTTTGCTTAAGCCAAAGTAGCTCCTATTACCACCTGCTATCCTAGAATGTATTTCTTCTCTCATAGTTATTTTCAGTTACCATTGACCCTAGATATTTAAAGCTCTTGCAGCGTTTAGATTCTTGCTCATTGAAATTCATACTTTTCTCTACTTCACATTTTTCTACGTCAAATCTGAAAGTTAGCAGGCAGAAAATATTGTCCAAAAAAATGAGACTGTTATCTAATTAAATATGGATCTTCAACAGATTGTTTTGAAGTTATAAATAATTTTATTAAATTATAAATAGATTTTGTTTTGTTTTAGTTTTTTCATTTTTGAAAATTGGTTAGGTTAGAAAACTCCCTCACTACGCCACTGGAATTAACATAGGTAATTTTCTGTCATAGATAATTAATAACAAGTTTTTTTAAGAAAGAAATGTACTATTAATTAATTAATGAATTTAGTGAAATAAAGAACATTTCCAAGAAAACAACGTAAGTTTAAATGTAATCCCAAAATGATTAGGCGTTGTTAAAAAAAGCAACGTGGCAAAGATATGTGATATTTGCTCTCTTAATTTAATTATATTTTAAAAAGGATATTTAGTTCTGATGAAGAGATAATTGTCTCTTCGAAACATAGGTCAACATCTACAGTGAACCTTAGAGTAAATGGAGTGTTTTGGGAATACTGAAATTTTAATTCTTTATATAATTTCGTGTCGTTTTTTGTGTCAGATACCTTAGGACTCATTAATTTCACGTGTTTTGCACCTAAATTATATTTGTTGCTTCCTAATACATACCTAGTTTGTTTCTCTTGATAAATAAATAATTATATGATCCGAATATCGTATATTGTCAGCACAATCGCCTATGAATATTAGACCAGAGATATGTGCATCTAAAATGTGGTGACTATTTTCTTCCAATATTTATTTAAACTAAGAGAATACATTATGCGCGTTGATGACCAGTTACTCTAGAATTAAATTAAAGGTAAACAATAAACTAGTGTGTACGATCCCGAACCAGAAGAGGATCCGTTCATCCATTTTTAGCTATAGTGCTGTTACCCATGGATTGCCCTCTTTTGGTAATCACGGATTTCCCATTAAACTCCAAAATTTAACCGTGGCAATTTTTCGTGTTATATGCCATTTTAATAAATTTTCCATTTTTAATTCGTATTTGAATTTACTTAAAAGGACTATTTGATTTTACTATATGTTCTATTTTGTATTTAGTGAATTGTCCGAGTGCTTATTTTAAACTAACCGTCAACAAAAGAATCAGCTACGACGTTTTAGAAATGTTTGCTATACGCAGTTCTCTATCAAATCATCGGACTAAACAAAGCCTAGATGACGTATGGGAAGCTTATCAAGAAATCGTCTGTTACGTTCGGAATGATATGCTAGAATATGAACAATATATCCTTAACAATGTACCCTGGGAGGCATCGCAATTTAAACGCCAATACTTGGACGCCATAAATCGTACGATCAATGGAGTGGAATCGATTGCGAGTACCTGTTTTCGAATAGCGCCTAAAATCGAACTTGATCGGCTTGCAGAATGTTTGTTACACGTTAGTTTTAATTTATATGAAAATATTATTTCTATTCTTAAAATTAGATCATTTATTGCGATGTTCTACCTTAATAATGAAACTGATCAAAATTTGCTCATCCCATTTTGCGCAATAGTAGTTCAAATTGAATCATTTCACACTAGTTTTCTTGTTCAAATCTTAAAACTATTTTTCTTGAAACTCATCCATACGTAATCCGAAATATTTAAAATTGAAGTATTGATTACATCTATATTTGGCCTACGTATCCTAAAGAAATTTCGGAACTTCTGTAATATTTTTGATGTTTTGAACATCAAGGAAGATTTTAGCTACCCAAGATGCATTTTAATATAGTCTACTTAATGATATATTTACTGACTACTGTTCAATATGTTATCTTTATTACTGCTACATTAATATTATTCTGTATCGAATGTAATTACTGTTATTGTAATTACCATGAATTAAATATTTTATGTTTTTATCAAAAAGTTCACTTTGAGTAACTTCGTGCTGTGCTAGATATATTTTCCTTTCTGTGTTGCAGATTCCTGTTATAGTTAAAGCAATCACAAAAAATTTAATCCCAGTAATTGACAAAATAACTGATGGCATCGAATTATCAACGGAAGTAATGGATGAAATATTATATCCTCATACGATGTGGTTTACTGGAATTGGCAATATTCTCGTGAGTATACGGATAAGATTCAATAGCGCAACTTTGTGGGATTCAATTTTAAAAAGTGATTTCGAAAAATATATGGATTCTTTTGATGTCTATGTCTATAAGGTAGTGAGTAAATTAAAACAAAATAATGCTAGTAATATTTTACAAAAACATGTAAAAAGATTAAATAATTTAGGAAATGGACTTACTTCAAAACCAAGATCTGATTTCAAGAAGTAATGAACAAATTTTTTTCTCATTGAATTTATTTGGTAAATTTGTATCATTTCTGGAAATCTGTATTTGTATTTTAGTTCAAACGAATTTTTCTCAAACCTTTGGCAGCTTAAAAAACTTAGAAACCTTGTTGTATGTAGATATGTCTGGTTTATAACGTCCTGTGCCTTCCGCTTCTGTCTTCATTTCAGTACGCCCCATCTGCCGTGCATAATTTTCTTTCAGTCAGTGTTTTCTGTAATATACTTTTTCTCCGAGCTACTATTCCATTTTATTTTTGTATGGGACAACTTTCCAGTTCCTTTATATGACATAACGGAGAACTAGATCGCTCTACGTTGTACTTCTTCCACTAAACTAGTTACGATCCAGTATTTGTCCTACTACATTGATGACTCTTTAATTGCTACGAAGCACCTAACTTTTGACTTTGTCGAACTTCACACAAGCTTCACTGCTAACCTGTTTAAAGATTTTATTTAAAATTCAACTTTCTGATTCGATACCTCAACCCACCTGCGAAAATTGTAAACAACCTCAACACTGAATTACTATTCTTTTGCAGATCGAAAAATACCCGAACTATCTTTGCAAATTCTTTAGCGAGATCGTTCTTATCTTGCATAACGTGTTCAGTATGTTATAATGCTTTTTTCGTGGCGATTTTCATCAGCTTTCGATGTTTGCGTATCACGGTGTGGACTTCCTTATTGATTCATCTTTCCACGAGCTGTGTAATATTTTTCGATAAAATGCATCTGAAAAGTGGATGTGTCTCCATATCTAGGGGGTATCATTCGTATCCGGAGTTGAATAATGTTGCGTTGATGGAAAAGGTCCTCATGTTCGCGAAAATTCGGAAGTCTGTTCGATTCAAGCTTTTAGCTCAGACGCATGTCACGTTGACCATTGCATGTCAAGATGACGATCCAATGAGCTAGCCAGCATACGCGAAGGAAACAATCAATTATACCATTCTATCGTTTTCACAGCGAAGGGTTTGGTTGTTCTCTTTACATCCACACATGTGCGTCGTACATCCACTCTCAGAATAGCTTAAGAATAATAGTTAAACACGGATAGAGGACACAACCTTGGCACACACCTTTCTACATTGTTAGTTGTTCAGACTTTATTTCATCCAACTTTTGCGGACTGTTATTAAATAAATACCAATAATTCAGTGATAATGCATAGGTCTCCGTCATTAGATTCCCGTAGAAGTTAAGATTTCAAGAATATTCTGATGAGAGGTGCAGTCGTAGGTTTTCGCATATACCTTCACATTCGCCTCCACAATTTTTTGTATAAAAAAGTACTCTTTAGTTTCCTAAGTTATTTCTGAAACTGAGTTCGTTCGATTTGGTTTTCGCATTTTAGGTAGATGTGAGTGTGTGGGATATGTAGGAACCCTTTCAAAACATTAGACACTATACTAACGATCCTATGATAATCACATTTGTGGTCTTGGTTTCTTAGGAAAGTTAATAAAGATGGCACTTCCGTTTTCCGCTGAACAAGTAGTATTTCTTACCGAGAACCTCTGTCTCTTCACATTTTCTCGATCGTAGGCTTCTCAGTGTCTTCATCAGATGCCCTCATACCGCAGGTTATATTTCTTGATATCTTTCGCATTCTGTTGTTTTCTAACAAACATTATTTCCAGAATCTCGTTGGTCAGCCATGTTATCTCTTCTCTCCGCTCCTATATTTAGTTTTTGCTTGTCATTAAACACTTCTTGACTTTGTATGAAGCTTCGACATAACTTCTTCTATCACAGAAACATTTATTTGTAAATAAAAATGATAAACGAAGTTAAATCGGACATATAATTTTAAGTCCCATTTTTGTTAGTTTACGCCCCTAAAATATGCTTTATGCCTCTCATTTTTTAGGCATTCAGGCATAAAATATGCTTTATGCCTGAATTTTATTATAGGTTCATTTTCGTTTTATAATAATTATCCTTATTTATATTCGTTTCATTCATTTATATTCATGTTCTTGTTTAGTCTTACGAAATTATATTGTATTATAAAATTATTTTATGTTTACATTTAAATGTATCAGATTTTTTCTATAAAATGTTATAAAATGAAAATCAATTGGTCGATTTATCAAACTAATACATGAGCGTTTCGTTACGATATATAACAGTGATTGCACAGAATAGAAGCACTAACGGGATTTTAAATTTTACCTTTCAAGTATTCCTCTTTTTTATAAATATCCTTCAGGAAGTGTATATATAACATATAAGGCGTCAGAATTAATACAATTTATATTATTTTATTATATATTTTCAAAGATGAAAAAATAAAATGCTGAGGATTGATTAAAGAAACAAACTAAATATATTTTTTCAGGAAACGTCTTTTTGGTTACTGATTTAGCAAAAAAAAAATGTTCACTTATGCACAATTTTTCCATAATAAATGAGCATCGTAATACTCCATGGTTTCCGCTAAACGATAGATTTAGCGATAGTAATAGTAATCATTTGCGCTAAAAGATAGATTTAGCAAAAAGCAAATGCTCTATTTTGCTTTGTAATCATTTGCAGAAGTTTAAAGTAGCACTTACTTGTTTTAGCTACAACGTATTTCAAAATTCACATTAATGTGTCTGTTCCCAAAATCGTGTAAACACTGTTATTATTGATAAGATTTCTATATAAGTATTTTTTCATTAAATGTCTTTTTTTAATATACAAAAAATGCCCATGTAGTAGTTCATAAATCTAAACGAATTTATTTCTTTTAGAATAATTTTATTGCAATTATTCCTATGAAGATAATTAACAATCGATCAATACACTACTAATAAAAGAATTTAATAAAAAAAAAACTGCCCGATTATCAACAACTGTTTTACTTCAAAATATCTATTACGGACCATTACTAAATTGAACATCAATTTAGTGATATTTGTAATTCTTGTGAGCACCTGAAATAAGAAAAAGATTTTAGTGAATCGTTTTAATTTATATTTCTAACAATGTATCGGAATTTATCATAAAATCTTTGAAATTTCTGTTTGCAACACATGTGCGTGAGAATAACGATGATGTACATAATAGAAGATCCCAACCTGAAGAAAATACCACTATGATACTTAAATGAAAAATTAAGATATGCCTTGCAAAAATGACGAAATGATGTACAGGTTAAGAGGATGCGTCAAGAAAGAAATGATTGGGACAAGAGAAAAAGCTTTGCAACAGACTAGGCAAACTTTTCACAGGAAAAAGTCAAACATTACTGATTCACACTTATACAAAGTATTTAACAGGATTATTTGTAACAAGCTAACTTATAGGTACAACAACTAGCCTCGGGAATAAGTTACTTTTAGATCTTGTACAAATGATTATCTATACACAAACAAAATTTTGCCAAAGTTGTGTAGGATGTCACTTATAATGAATTTCATTTACAATAAGAAAGCATTCTATTTCATAGAACCTGGACCGATATTCGAAGGTCCCTTGCACAAGTCCCTTGCACAAGATGTCACTTCCTAGTGGTTTCTTGTTCTTTAACTTAGTTATCAATGACTGTCATTTTGTTCTTAGGGCTTCGTCATTTCTCCTGTTTGCAGACGACATAGAAATATTCGCTATAGTGAACTCAATTGAAGACTCCAGGATTCAGCTTAGTTTGGATCTGTTTCATGAACTCACTATATGTAAACCCCAATAAGTGTACCGCTATAGTTAACGAAATAAGGGACCTGAGAATTATTTTTGACCGGACTATGATATAAGTAAACCATTTTGAAATGATTCAAAAGAGAGGACTACAAGCACTTTGTTTCATAATTAGATTTAGTCAATATTTTAGCTCACATACATTCATGCGTCTTTAACTCAGTTTAGTACGACCACTATTTGAATTCGGGAGCGCGCCCCATACTATAAGAAGCATATTGGTGGAATTGATAGTTTAAGATAAATTTTTAAGAACAATGAGATGTAAGCTTAATTTGTCACACTTAACTGTAAATCAGATGCGCGTGTATCTCAATATACAGCCTCTAGAGCATAGACGTAGTATAATGGACATCACAATTTTGTTTAAAATAGTACATAATAGTTTTATTGACTGTCCCTATTTACTATCTAATACTACACTTAGAATTCCTAACCACACGTCTCGCAATAATTATTTGTTTAGTGAATCACAATGCAAGACTAGTTACTTATAATATAGTTCCGTAAAAAGAATGTTGAGAACTGGGAATATAGTATCTAATAGCCTGGATCTTTTCAATATATCACTAGGTCAGCTTAAAACCATACTAAATGTAAATTCAGGATTGCTGACTATTGTTTAATATATAAAAAAAATAGTTCAATTAATTAAAATCCTAATTTTAAGATTGATTTTTATAACGGGGTTTCTCCCGTCTACTAAATAAATAAATAAGAAAGGGAGAAACAAATGCAGAAATCAAAGCCGAACTGGATGCTTGTTTATGCAGAGTCTGCACCGTCGCTACCAAAATTAAATTTTGTAAAACTGAAATTGTTCGTGGTCGTACGAGTGTTTTTGATGATGACCACCCAGGGCCCTCAAATATCGTCACTACCCCAGAAATCGCCAACAAAATCCATGATATGATTATGGAAAACAAAATCAACCCGTCGAATCCAAATCCGTGCGCTAGCAGAGGCTGCAAACATATCAACTCAGCGTGTACACGCTATCATATACAAGCATTTGGATATGAAAAAGATATCCGCGCGATCGGTGCCACGTTTACTCACTATCGACCAAAAACGCACACGTTTGTCGGATTCGGAGAAGCTTTTAGCGAAGATAAAACGTGATCCGAAATTTTTTTTCGACAATACATCACTGATGATGAAACGTGGGTCCATTACTACACGCCGGAGACGAAGGAACTGTCAAAGCAGTGGAGAAAAAGAGGTGAAGGCCCACAGAACAACCCGATCAGCCAGTAAGGTGATGGGGACTGTTTTCTGGGATGCGAAAGGCATTATTCTTATTGATTACTTATCAAAGGGTAAAACCATAACTGGTGATTACTACGAAGCATTATTGGACCGTTTCGACGCCGAATTGAAGAAATAACACTCTGGTTTGGCTCGTTGAAATGTTCTCTCCATCAGCACCCGCTCACAGAGCGCCCGTCGTATAGGCAAAATTGAACCAATTAAGCTACGAATTGATCGGCCACCCACCGTATTCACAAAAGCTAGCTCCTTGCGACTTCTTCCTGTTCCCAAACCAAAAAGTGGCTCTCATAACGCTATTTTGCAACAAACCTGATGACCGAAACTTCCCACTAGTTTGAAAAGCAAAATTATTTTTCGGAAGGGATGAAGTTGGAAAATAGTCTTGAAAAGTTCTTTCCTTAAAAGGTGACTATGTTGAAAACTAAATGATAAAGAAACAAAAATCGTGCGTTTTCTTACTTAGGCTAGATTTCCAGATTTCCTCGTACAAAATAAACCAACACTGGAAGCACACACACAATTAACAACCGCACTGAACAAGCCTAAAACACCGTTGACCGTCTTAGAAAGGTTCAATGTCATATATAACCAAATACTATGGTCCAAGCACGTCTCCTTGCTTTTGTCAACACTCTTATAAGACTGAGTCTGAACTCGAGCTTTTGAATTACTACAAGTATTACCAGAAAGAATGAGAAAAGTCGCATACTTTGGTCATATAATACAAAACGACAAATATCAGATTCTGCTTTGATTACACAAGGAAACCCAAAGCCAGTAGAAAACCAAAGGCTTTCGTTTCGCAGTAAGTAACGTGATCTGAGCAAAGAAATTACGAAAAAAAACATTTTTATCAATTAGGCTTATTATCTATTAGATGTATTATCTTACTATCTATTAGATCATTTTGTTTCAAAAATGGGGGGCCTGTGTAAAGAGTTTCAGTAAAAACGACTTTATTATCAAGTGTGTTACGTGTAAATTGAAAATGTATATTAAGTGTAAAAGTATAAGTAAAAGCACACTAGCGGACATGAAATCTAGTGAAGAAATAAATACATGGACGTGTGCAAAATGTACATCTAGAAAAGAGGTAAGGACCACACCAAACACATTAAATACAGATAAAGCTACAAAAGATACTAGATGTTTTAGTAAATCCTCAATACTAAACGCTCAAACAAATGAAGAAGTTTTAAGCATTATAAAAAGACAAAACACATGTTTTGCAAACTCTCAGAATACCATCGCAACACAAACAATGCTTAAAATAATTGAAGAGCAAAAACAAATACTAGACTTACTTAAAAATGAGGTAACTGCCCTGAGAGGTGAGAGACTTGAACTAAAACGGTTGAAAGGGGCTTTCCTAGATGAAGAAGATGCCCTACATTTAATACTGAAAGAAGACATAAATAAAATGTGCAAAAGAAATGCACCAGAAATTAACAAATTACAAAAAGGAGGAACTCTTAGATACTTCAGTGCCCCCTGAAGAAACCAGCTTAAAGGAAAATACAAATTCAATACAAAACGTGAGAAATTGACAAAATATGGAAATAACTACACAAAATAATGTAAACACAACAAACGTAGGCAAACAACAAGACAGTAGTGTTACACTGGTTGCCGATAGCAATGAAACAAACTCAATAAATAGCATATCGGAAAATAGCATATCAAGCGGAGTATTGATAAAGAGAGCCTGGTTTCACTTCTTAGGCATAAGACTAGGCGTAAATGAAAACAAACTCAAAATATACTTAGATGAGAAATTATCAAAAAAAATAATTTTTATATGCATAAAAATCGAAACCAAACATCCAAACCCTACCTTTTCTTCTTATAAATTACTTCATACTCTCTTTCAGAGACCCTAGAAAATCCAAATACGTGGGAAGAAGGAATAAGAGTTGCTAGGTTTGATTTATTTCGAAAACAGGAGACACTGAAGAGATTGGATTAGCTAAATCTGAAACCTCTCACAATGACCCATTTGAATCAACAAAACAAGAACATCAACAAGAAAAATATAAAAATCATGAATCTTAATATTCAATCAATTACAAAGAAAACAAAAGAATTACAAATTCTTCTACAAGACAACAAAATAGATTTAGCTTGCATCAGCGAAACTTGGTTAACTGTAAATAATTCAA
>WYDF02040601.1:0-12462 GCA_009867245.2 Adranes taylori | reverse complement strand
ACATAATTATTAAATTTAATATCTAACCAATTTTCTATTTATCTTCCCCTAACCCCATTATTTACATGTTAAGATAGGCTCGTTTAGCGCTGTTTCGCATTACGCTCTACTTCGATGAAACCTATCCCCCGCGTTAAGCGGGGTCTTACTGTACCTATAATTTTCTCATTAAGCTCAAAAATACAAGAACATCCCTCGTCTATGAGTGTACTAGAAAGATTTGATTTACATTTTAAAATAATGCATCCAATTTATCTTGCGTAATTTATTATACTTATATTTTTGGTTAATCGTATCATTAACTATTAATATTAACATTGTGGCAACATGGTAAATTATTTTTTACTTGCCGCCGCTAATATTAGGTTACACTTTTATCCGCTCGAGGGCGTCACCGCTTAATAATTTCTTTGCGGTAATATGTCGCTTTTAAGTTTTGTAATGTCACGGGCTATTTTAACATTGCGGTTACTAATTTTCTACACTAGGCTAGTTCATGCGTGCTAATATAGATAAGATGTAAATATATGTATGTAAATTCTACATTAGTCATTATAAATATTATATAGTTTTGTCCCCTTAGGGATTATTATCTAGTGTGTAATAAAAATGTAAAAATGTCGTGTTGCACCTAGAACTGCCTACGCTTTATATGATATGCGTAAAAGATTTACTTAAAATTGATGTTTTATATTTATCTAAATTAACACATTAAGTTCAAAACAATTTTGTCCTTAATTATCACAAGTTTTGTTTTAAATTATAGAAATAACTGCAAAATAAATAATCTTTAACTTAATCATTTTATTGAAAAAGATTATTCTAGTCCTTTTGGAACGAAATTCTTATAATCATGTGAATTGGTAGAACATGATCACCTGTTCTACCATTCAGACCCGGCCAGCGACATTTCCAGCTTAAGAAGTTTCTGTTTGTTTGTAATCTGATTGTAAATACAAACAAGTGAATTCGACGGATTGAATTCGACAGTTATGAAAATTTGTAATACAATAAATTTAGAGGTAAGTTTTGTAGAAGTAGTAAATATTATTCGAAACTTACATTTAATGTGAAATACTGTTTAAAATTTCACAATACCAATTCTAATTTATTGTAAAACATATAATGTTTTTCTCAAGGCACCACTGTGACATGAAGTATTTATTACAGATATGGACAAATTTGTGTTCAGGGATCTGAGGGACTTAACTTCGGATGAATCATACGAACTGTTGGACCTCATTCCATCTGATAATAGTCTATTGAATCAGGAGTAGATTCTGTTGAACAAATTGGAATTCCTCTTGATAATGACCTAGAAAATTACGTAGTTTTCGATGTAAGAAGTAACAAGGATGTCAATAATATTTCCGACGATGTTACTCCACATACAAATAATAATTCAAACTATGATTTTGAAGAGGAAGATGATATACCGTTGTCAGAATTTGCAAGTCCTGAAGCACTGTCAACATGGAAGAAATCTATTTTTAAGGTGCTGCAGGACCGATAAATATACCGCAAGCTGTTGTAAACCCAGCAGATTTCTTCTTATTACTGTTTATGTCATTGGAAGATATAATTTTTCTATATCTTCCACTTCAAATATATACGCACTTGAAATAAACCACCAATTCTTACCGACTGCTGTTGAAGAGCTGAAAATATTCATTGGTATAAATTTATTGCTTGGCATCAAGAAAGTTCCCAGTTACAAAGATTGCTGGTCCTCTAATTCACAGTTGAGAAACGAATATATCTCAAATGTTATGAGCCTCAACAGGTTTAGTTCTCTTCTCAATAATATAGGTTTCAATGATAATTCGATTCAACCCAAAAGAGGGGATCCACAGTATGATAAATTATATAAAATCCGACCACTTCTTACTAAGCTAAGAGAAAATTATCAAAAATATTATATTCCCAGCAAATAACAAGCGGTAGATGAAAGCATGGTAAAATATAAAGGACGCATCTCCTTCAAGCAATATCTCCCACTAAAACTAATAAAGAGAAGCTATAAGATATGGGTGAGAGCAGATATGAAAGGATATGTTTGTGATTTTGACATTTACACTGTGAAACAAGGTGACAAAGTTGAGGAGCATTTAGGTGTAATAGTTGTCAAAAGGTTGACACAAGCTCCCAGTGGAAAATATTATCATATTTATTTTGACAATTTTTTCACATCAGTAGCACTTATTGAAGATTTGGTAAGCAGGAAATTATATTCGTCTGGAACTGTGCGATCAAATCGCAAGCGACTACCAAAACTGTTAGCTGATAACGACTTGAATGTTGGTGACACATCTTGGGCAGTGAATGACCGAAACATTTCCTGTTTGAAGTGGAAAGATAAAAGGGTGGTTCAACTTTTGTCCTCAATTCACGATCCACTAATAAGACAGAAATTATGCGAAAGGAAAAGAATGGAACTCGCACAAAAATCTCTTGTCCTAAGGTAGTTTAAGAATATCGAAGATGTATGGGATGTGTTGATCGAGCAGATCAGATGAAATCTGTATATGGAATCAACAGGAAGTTAACACAATGATGGCTTAGGGTTTTCTGGCATTTCGTAGACGTTACTATAAATAATTCTTTTATTATTTACTATCAATGCATCGACGCAGCTATCTCTTTGAAAACATTTCGTCTTCGTGTAATCGATGGTTTCATTGGAACTACAAAAAAGGGCAAACCTGTAAGGAAAAGCATCTTGAAAGAAAATCGATTCAAACCATATGTTGCGCCAGAAGTTCGTAGAGACAAAGGTAGTCAAATGCCTATTTTTGGAAATTACAGACGGTGTCAAGTTTGCTCTTCGGCAAAAAAACCGCACCGAACAAATTGGTCCTGCAGCAGCTGCAATGTTGGCTTATTTTTGACGGCCAACATTGCAGCTGCCATCAGGATTGTAAATTGTAACTATATAATTGTAACTTTACTATATTGTAACTTTTACATGGTATAATATATAATGTAAAAACTATATAAACGTGTCTTGTTTTACAATGGTTTCCCAGATAGACCACCTTAGCGGGAGATATGCACAAAAATTAAAAATACAGACCTACACTAACAGATTTAGAGATAATGCTATATAAAGAATATTTCTTAAAGAAAGCGCGATTAACAAAATATTTAATTCGTGCCGGAAAGGGTTAATAGAGTATATTATAAAATTAATATTACTTATTACATGTGTCTCGAAAAAATGTTTACCCCATCCGGGACTCGAACCCGGACCTCTCGATTGCCGGTCAGTTGCTCTTCCAATTGAGCAAACAAGCACTTATTCGAAGACACAAATAATTTTTAATATGGATTTGTTTTCCGTATCTATTAAGATAGGCAACTTATACATTAGGATTTTGGCCATCTCCCAAACCAAATCCTGATATATAAGTTGTCTATCTTAATAGATACGGAAAACAAGTACATATCAAAAATTAATTGTGTCCTCGAATAAGTGCCAGTTAGCTCAATTGGAAGAGCAATCGATCGGCAATTGAGAGGTCCGGGTTCAAGTCCCGGACGGCGTATACATTTTTTCGAGACACAAGTAATAAGAAATATTAATTTCATAAATTACTCTATTAAATCATTATTTAGTTTAGAAACTATTTCTATGTATTTTTGTTAACTCTCCAGTCGCTGGGTGGTTTCAAAACTACACGAGGGGTGAGGCCTATTAGACCCATACTTCGGATATGTGTAAAAAATCTGTGTAGTTTTTTAACTGTTTTTCGGTTTAGTCTAAACTATGGTTTCCTTGTTACAACATGAGTCAATAAATAAAAAAAAAATAGATTAGGGATTTTGTTACATTAATACATTAAACACTTTAAAATGTAATTAATAAAATTCTAAATAATAATAAATTTAAAAAACAATGTTATATGTATACAATAAACAAGCTATTTTTTTAAGAAAACGTATATAGAAATATTTAAAATAGCTTCAACACAAAACAAGGGGGGTAAAGAAGTTGATCATTGAGAGTTAATTTTTCTTTGCGCATTCGCGGCAACATGCTGCAATGTGTTCCATGCACAACCAACACCAGGTTATCTTCCTTTTATAATACTTACAGTAGTCCCGTTTATTTGAAGGATCCTGCTGGTCTTCGGAGGCAGAAAGTCCTCCATAAACGATCAGCCGTTTCACGAATTTTTCGTGGAAGACATTGATTTGCAGTTCTTTGTATTATATTTTTTTTAGTAAAATAGATTCCACATTTTTAAACCTTTTGTTTCGATTTTTACTAAAATCACCATCGGGGTTGTTTGCTTTATCGATTATAAAAGCGTTAATTGGACCGACATTCATCAACCCATAAAATATGACCATAAGCCAACACCATTTACACGCCAACACTATTTACCATTTAGACACCATTTACACCACCTTTGGTAACATAATAGCGCAGAAAAGAAAAACTCACCACGTCTGGTTTCAATTGTTTTGTCATTTAAACTTTTTGGGAATGAATGAAACAGCCATGATATCTTTACTAAAAACACAGACGAATATACCTGCCTGTTGTTTATCTGCGTTATTTCAACGGTAGTTCCCTCCTGTTGGTCCGAATGGTTACTATTACTTGTTACCGGCATATGATATATATTCCCCACCAGAGTCAATAAATGGTATAAAATAATTAATAAACAATCATTAGCTAACTAACTCATTAAATCGATAATTAATAAATATCAATTTTAGCGCAGAAAAGATATGCGAAGTACAACCTCAGAAGATGTCGCAAACGGTCACAGAATTCTGTACATAGACTGATAGAAGAGAGAGATGGAAGCAACTGCCTCTAGTCACGCAACGTTCGCACTCCCATGCACATAGAGGGATGGAAGAGAGATATCCTTTTTGTTTTGTTTAAATAATGCTCTTTTATGGCTTCTTGGCTTTCGCGAGCATTTTTTCTATGTGTTCAATAAACTCTGCGCTCAATGTTTTTGCCCGAACGTAAATTTTACGATATCCAATTTCGAACAAACAACTCTTAATGGGTTTATCGAACTTTGTGTGCTAGAACCTCGTTTGACCAGAGATTTCGTTCTAAACCAATGTTCTTAATGAGTTCAATGAACTTTGAGGACGTTAGCTTCATTTAACCAGATTTCCCTATTTATTGAAAAGAGCGTGCGACGTTTGTACGCTGCCCATGTAAAAACCACTGTCGCGATCTTACGATTGGCATGGGCTTGCAGGTTGCTAGTTAGTGTGGACGTTATATCTGATTGGAGAATACCCTTTGATAGAATCTTAGCAGGGATGTGATACGATATTGTTCTTTAAAATTCGTAGTGTATGAAAGAACGCTTCTATTGGTAGCAACTTCTCACTTACTAAAGTTAGCAGAAATGTCTTCTAGGCCCCATCCACATGCCGCCGGCAATGTCAAGAACTGCCCCCGTCGAACTAGACACAAAAAGTCGCACCGACATTCATCATCTAGCTCATACTAGCTCATAAAGATAAGAGCTAGTTTCGGATTAAAGGTCACCCCCAAACCAGCGTTAATCAGACACATTTTGGGCGTTGTTCTGATAGTTGATGAGTGAGCATTTTCGTACAGTTCTTTCAGGCATAAGTCTCTAATAAGCACCCAACTTATTCTTGTAGAGTAAGTTAAATTTCGCACTGTTGAATCTGTTTGGCCGCTAAGTGAGCGCCACCAGCAAATCACATCTAAATTAAATTCACTCACCCAACAGTAAAATTTTATAACAAAGAATTAGGTAAACACAACTAACATTCCTAAACCTTTCGGCAGAATCTTCCTTATTATCTAAATTTCTAAATTCCAGTCCTTCATTCATCTCAACCCATTTCATAACCCATTCATGCACCTACATCTTTAATGGGAAAGCGCGGAGAACGCCAGCAGAAGAAGAGAGAAGGCTTACTTGGCCTATACAGGAAGCAGTAACAACACACCAGAGAGACCAATCAAGCAGCGTTGCTCGAGAACACTACAATACTTGGTAGACACCGAACCGTCCGTGCCAGAGCCATCATCGAATCCTCCACCGAATCAAACCGAAGATTCGTGGACTCCACAAGCTTCGCCATTACCTCCGATAGCACCAGGAGACGTCCAGTTGCTACTGATACAGGGTAAAGGATGGCTTTATCCAGTCACACCAGAAAAACACTGTCGTCGTCTCGTCCGCGGCATTTTCGGCGACAGTGATTAGTATTTGTGCGCTAGTCGGTTTACTTTGACGTCACAACATCGCCATCTTCGAATTCATGTATAAGCTGAACGATTCACGAAATATCATTTTATTGCATTAGTTTGCTAAACTTTATCGTTGACATTTTGTAACTGGGAAGAAGAGGTCCTATCTATTTTGCATTAAAATTAGATTCACATATAGATTGTCTGTCAATTAACAAGCGCGATTAGAGCCACTAATTTATTATAAATAGTACGACAATTAGGCAAGTCGATAAAGCAAAAGATTAATGCTTACCGTCTTAAATTTGTTGTTTTATATTGCACTCACCTATTCTCCTATATATTTACAAACCACAACGTTATAATAAGCCCCGTATTTCAAAAATTAGCCCGATTTAGAAGAATACCAACTAGAGTCCTATGCATGAGCATTTATTATAGAAATTGATTATAGTCCATCAGACATAAAGTTACATAGTGAGGCGGTGGTTTTGTAATAGCTGTCTTAGGATTCCGTATCCCATAAACCAGCTAACTATCCATCGTTACATTTCTTCCAGATCCATATAGGTGCATATACACCCTTTGTGTGACTACAATTGTTTGAATTATTGATTTTAAACGGTCCTTTTGGTTGAGTCTCTGCACATGTGTCTAAAGGTGAATCTCCCACGAAATGCAACTAGCATTTCATCGCGGATAACGTACGCCCCAACAGAATAGTGTACTTTGTACTGTTAATTAAACTTCTCCATCATTTACCTTACGACCCCAAGATTGTGTTGCGATGTTTTTCCTGTCTTGTGTTTGGATTATCAAACCGCATGCATCTCAACAAAAATTTCAGTCTTCTATTAGCCCTCGCCGCTGTAAATATTTTACATTCTCGTCTATCGTCGCTATAAACTCAGCAAGAAGTTTTTGTTCTCCTTCATTCTTACAGTTGTACTTATCCTTCTATTTTTAGGATATATAGATTCGGGCTTACAACAACAATATTCATGATCTCCTCCAAAAAATACATTCACTATTGCATCGGTGTATTTCCGTGCTTTGCCTCTCCCAACACATTTTGTCCTATATTTTCCATAAATGTATTCAGACCTTTCTTGTCGAAAGAGATCGGATTCTTCCGAGTTTCGACCGCCCGCGTCGCTTACATTTGCCACAACTGGAACGGAATCTTGAAAGTGTGTGCCCAGGAGTTCTTCTAAGGGTCTCCCTTTCAAATCGCGTATATGTGCCGTCTGCTTTGCGCAGAGTACCTACTGCCGTGAAAGGTCCTTTCGAGAGAGTCTTTTGTAGTCTGGTTGCTAGCTGAGTTTTCTATTTCCTTGCAGCGTCTCCTCCAAGAGTCCCACGTTGTCTTCCTTAAAGTTTCATTGTAATCAGTGAGAGTTTCCCCATAGGACTCCCATATGTCAGATTTCTTCGCCTTATTAAAATACTTACGAACTTGCAGCCTTGTTAGATCATTATTCCACCAGGAAATAATTCCATACATATATCAAACCTTTGCTTTAACAGTACAACTTCTGACTTATAATACATAACAGATGGGTGGCGGAAGAGTTACTATTTTAATACTTTACTTACTTTACTATTTTAAAAGCAAATACTTTACTGCAGTAAGATTTCTCGAAACTTATTTATTTTTTAAAACTTCCTGATTATTCTTTGTCAGCTTGTACAATACACGTTAGATGGATTAATACATATCTGGATATCTAATTTATGTAAATTTATTATAAAGAGTTAAATCAAATAAAATTTTATTATTTTATTTTAGATTCATCGAAAAAATTGCAAGATGTTTTGGTTGAATTTTGCGGAACTGGTCCTCCTTATAAAAACAATCCAGATGGGGTAAGTCGAAATGTAATTAAGGTTTTAAAATTCTGTATATTATTAAAAACTTTATATTATTAATTAATTTTTTATAAACTTATAATAATTTTCTAAGAATTTGATTTGAGTATATTTTAAGCTATTTGGTTTAAAGTCCACAGTGACTGTGTGTTGACATACCGAGTCGAGTAAACATTAGTAAGATCCGTTATGTGAATTGTGTTAAAAATGATAAATTGTATAATACAATTTTAGTATATCGCTCTTCGAGTCATGCGCGAGCCGCGTTCGCCCGGAAAAGCCCGGTCCGGATTTTGGGTCCCGCTTGGGCTGAGCCAGACTTTGGCCGAGTCGGACTCAAGAAAAAGAGGACACGGGCCGGACCGAGCTGGGCGAAAATCTACAAATTCACAACCCTCAGCTAGGTTGAGTCGGGCTGTCTTAAATAATATGGACCGGGGCTGGGATGAGCCAAAGAATCACAGATTAGCAATTCCTGTTAAAACACATTCAATTCTACCGGAAGATCGCAGAGCCTTAATCAATGCTTTATTTAGGGCGTAGTTAAAATTAATACACATTTTCTGGGGTTTCAATAAATTAATACACTAATACAATTGGCATTGATACCATGGTTTATTGAACTTTGCTCGATTAAAACCAAGATTCGATCTTAATAAAGCAAGTACGGTCCATTAACTAATAAAATATAATCATAATAAAACAATATTAATTTTAACATATCCTATTAACAACAAAATAATTGATTTCATGCAACAACAATTATTGTAGATTTACGAACTTTGCTAAATAATAAAACAAAAAAATGCAGGGAAGCTAAAGAACAGTGGGTAACAAACCAATGTAAAGAAATAGAAGAACTTACAACCTGTTCAACGTACACAAAAAGATCAAAGAATGACACGACGGCATCATAAATCAAAGAGCGGAATATTGAAAGGAATCAATAACGAGATATTGATTGGTATCGATTAAAAGTTGAAGAGATGGAGAGACTATGTGGAAGTAGTCTATAACCACGATTGACCAGTTCAAAGTCCGCAAGCGGCAGAAGTCAATAAGACAAGTCCTTACATCACAAAGGAGGAGGTTAAGTGAGAGCCATTAAGTTGCAAAAGAAGAGCAAAGCCACCGGTTCAGATGATATTCATGCAGAGACTCTTAAGCTAATTGCACAGAGAGAATAAGACATGGGACTTAAAGCATTAACGACACTGTTTAATACCATCTATACAGTCGGCAAAATACCCACAGACTGGCTCACATGGGTCTTTGTGTCCCTGCCAAAGAAAGCCAATGCCAAAGATTGTGATGATTATAGAATGACTAGTCTCATGTCACATGTTTTGCAAATATTCTTACGCATTATACACACTCGAATCTTCCAGAAATGCGAACAGCAGATAGCTCAATTTGGATTCAGAAACGGCATGGGAACACGCGAGGCACTCTTCTCGCTAAACGTGCTCGCACAAAGATATAAAGGTACAAATGTAGATGTATAAAGATACGACTACCGGAAGAAGATTACTTTTGACTGTGTAATATATCAGAAAATGGCAGAAATCCTGAAGGCCATGGGGGTGGACGCTGCTGACCTTCGCATCATCACTGAATTATATTGGTTTCAAACCGCACAAGTAAGAGTCAATGGAGTAGGGTCTGAACAAGTAGCAATACAGAAGGGGGTGCGTCAAGGTTGTGTGCTGTCTCCGCTTCTATTCAACCTGTACTCTGAAACCATATTCAGAGAAGTGCTTGAACACAACAAGAGCTGATCCGCTACAAAATTCGGAGTAAAATTGTCATCACAAAAAGCCAATCTGTTGAATGGTCAAATTCCAGGTTTTTAAAGGTCTTTATAATATTCTCGCATGACAAAAGCCTTTAGATTTGCTCAGTCGGTTTGTTCGGAAATATTTGTTATTGAAATGATTTTAACTGTTTATGTTAGCATCCAGTCATTAAATGCGATGTTGGCAAAAAATTTAAATGGACCGAAAACTTCGACATCTAATGGCTGCATTCTAGGAGTCATATGAGGACAAAACTTAATAAAACAATTCCATTTTTTTACAGTATTTAACGTTCGTAAGAATATCATGTAAATCGTGGTTTATGAGCGAGTAGGCTTTACGAATGCTTCAATGGGAAATAACTGTTCAGTCATTCAGCCAGATGTGATTCCCACTGCTAAACTTGAAACTCGCCCATCGTTCCCGGAGTCTTCCACATTTCTTATGCTAGGGAATATATAAACAAGAGGCAGAATTTGTCCAGGAGCATTAATGAGTCACACACAAGTCACCAACTAATGAGTCACACACAAGACTGCTTTTGACCTTTTTGTGAACGTCAGCAAGACGAAATTTATGGTTTTTTCCAAACAACCCGGACAAGATGTCTTAATGACAGCCCCTTTTGAGCAAGTGCGTACATTCCGGTATCTCGGGAATAAAATTAATGATCAATGTGACCCGAAGATTGAGATTAAAGCACGCATTGAACAGGCCCGCGGAACCTTCACCAACATGCTGCGACCTTAACCTTCAGCTGCTTTCGCGATTACTGCGCTGTTTTTCCTGTCTTGCTATATGGATCTGAAAGTTGGACCTTCAATTCAGAGTTGGAGAAACGCATAGATGCCTTCGAGATGTATCTATATCGAAGCGTACTACGCATCTCGTAGGTGGAAAAACGGAGAAACGCCGAAGTCCTCAATACAATGGGAAAATCTCGAGAGTTGATGGGAATTATCAAAACAAGAAAACTGCAATACATCGGGCACATCATGCGGAGCGAAAAATACGAAATCCCCCGGTTGATTATTATCGACGGGAACGTCCAAGGAAGGAGGTCTGTGGGACGGCGCCAGAACTCATGGTTGAAAGATCTACGAAAATGGTTTGGAGGAACATCTACCGAGATTTTCAGTGCTGCAGTCTCTCGGACTATAATAGCTAATTAGGTCGCCAACCTCCGCACGGAGACGGCGTCATAGGAAGAAGTGTGTATGCATTTTTAAAATAAATTTCTGATGACAGGAATGACAAAAAATGTAAGTAAAATAATTTTATTAACAATTGAGAAATTTACCTGAGGAAACTTGAACGCCATGTTTATTAATCTATTTGCATGTAGTAACTGAAGACTAATGTTAGTTTGATGATGTGTTATTTAATTTGAATGTGCAAATAATTATTGTCTATTTGTACGTAACATTAACCAAACCATTAAATTTATGCATCTGTTTTATCCAAACAGCCTTGATTAAGAAAGACGATTTGTAGATGTTAAGGTTGTGCACCACTGTAGTTTAATTATAATTTTGGTTGACTAATGTTAATAAGATCAAATTCAATATTAACATTAGTAAGTCTTGTGTTTTATTCTAAACAGTTTCGGGAAAGTGGGGATTATAACGTCATTTCGTAGTAAGTCGCTTAGAGTGGGTATTAAAGTGAATCGCATTTGGTAGCTATTGTACGAGAAGGTCTCGTAGGGTAGGGAAGAATCGCTGCATACCCCATTAAAAGGATTATCTCTTACCAGTAACGTTGGGAAGTAAGGAGAGTAAGGAAGTAAGGATAAAATAAACTGTGACAATATCACATTGATTTATTGGATGAAAATCATATGCAAATATCTATGTAAATGGAGGCACTATCACCACCTGGTCGAAACGTAAATAATATATCTATTAATGGGATGACGTTCGTTACTAATAATTACACATTAGCATATTTAACATCATATTTGGAATCTATTGTCTTTACTTTCATTGATGCCAAACATTAAGCATGTTTTAAGGAGTTTTATAAAATCTAAATCGTAAATGGTGTATTCCATTATTTAATCTACATTCATATTGTGTATGATAAATAATATTTGCTTAATTTAAGCACTCGCCTAACTCGCGTAATAAAATGTCATATAATACAATGTTATTAATGTTCTATAATAAAATTATCTAATAATATGCGTGTAAAAATTTGCCAGCAGCCAATATTTAAACCTTTGTATAACTCTCCAATCAAAATATTTTAAAACTGTAAAATTTATTAATATATTTGAAAGTGATTTATTACGGCATTGTTATAGAAGATTTACACTTACTTATTTCATAGTATTTATTTCTGAAATATACTAATATCCTCGTAAAAAGTAAAGTCATGTCAATTCTCATTTAAATATGTCAGTTGCGGATGGCGTATAATAATGTAAACCTTTATATATAAGGTTGCCATATAATGTAAACCTTATAAGTGTTTACAAGCACAACTCAATATATACATCAATATTTACATCACAACATTAATCAAATAATAATTCAATTCAAATTAAACTTAAATCTAAACTTATTATAATGCAAATAATCCTTCTTCTCAAAT
>WYDF02040590.1:0-12462 GCA_009867245.2 Adranes taylori | reverse complement strand
GGGGCTGATCATCTCAGTATTCAGTTCATTTTGTTATGTTGCCCATTCGTCCTAAAATATTTAACTCATCTCATAAAATATTGCATCGAAAACTTTGCATATCCTACCGTATGGAAGCTAGCCCAAGTTCTACCCATTCCCAAAATAAACAATCCCACCTCATTTTAAGATCTTCGTCCAATAAGCATACTTCCAGCCATGTCAAAAATATTAGAAAAAATTATAGCATCTCAACTGCGAGATCAGTTAAACACCAACAACATCCTTCCGGATTGCCAATCAGGATTTCGGGCGGGCTACAGTTGTTCTGGTATTTTATCTAATATTGTTGACGATATTATATCCGCCACTGATCAAAATAAAAACACTGGGTTAATTCTACTGGATTTCTCAAAAGGCTTTTGATTCTGTAAATCACAATATTCTATTGAGTGTATTGCACTTTATTGGGCTTAGTGAATCATCAGTAGAGTTTTTTAAATCTTATTTATTCTATAGATGTCAAACGGTACAAATAGGTAATAGTTTGTCTGAACAGCTGTGTCTGAAATCAGGAATTCCGCAAGGGTCAATTCTGGGTCCAATATTATATACTATATATACTAGCAACCTTCCTAAGGTCGTAAATTACTGTAAAATACAATGTTATGCAGATGATACCCAAATTTATAAGTCATTTTCTAATGATGAAGTAATGCAGGCATGCACTAACATTAATCCTGATCTTAAACGGATTCTTAAATATTCTGATGCACATGCATTAACCCTTAATCCGGTAAAAACAAAGGTAATTCTCTTTTCTAAAAATAAGTATCGCCAAATATTAGAGTCTCAAGTTATTAGCGTCAAAGCTCATAATGCCAGGCGATGTATTGCCATTAGTGAATGAGGCTAAAAGCTTAGGATTAGTAATAGACGAGGATTTACGCTTTAAAACCTATGTAAATAAATGTTGCCAAAAAGCAATCTATAGATTAAAATTACTCTATAACGCCAGAGATTTGTTGAGCGAGCAAACGAAATTATTGTTATGTCAGTCACTTGTACTTTCAATATTCAATTATTCCGATGTAGTATATGGTCCGTGTTTTGACACAAATTTCAAATATAAAATTCAGAAAATACAAAACTGCTGTATAAGATATGAAAGTGGTACGAATTCATCATGAAATGATATTTTCTTCTACAAAATAATGCTAAATAAATCTCCAGCAATTTTATTCAATAAAATTAGCTATAGTCATGATGTCCACAATCTAAACATTAGATTTAAAGGCACCATCGGACATCAATATTTCGGCGATCATATTCCTATAATATTGCCAATAAATGGAACTCCTTACCAAATAGCTATAAAACCCTATCCCTTTCACTCTTTAGAAGGCGTACTTTGGAATATTTAAGAGAGACTTACGAGAGATAATTGTAAATGTTAATCTAGGATTCTGGACCTCGGGTCTGCAGCTTCACGCACTGTATGCACGCGCGTACTACGTTAATGTTTAACTTTAATTGAACCACAATTTTAATTTTAAATAAATTTATAATTTAAGATTTTGATAACCTACGTCTAATGAAATATTCTTTCCGGTAGTTTTGGGTTTAGTTGACAAACAGTAATGTAGAGTGATGTACTAACTGAATCTACGCCCAAGGATTTCGACTCAGTAATTGAACAGAGTATTATAGTGTATTCTTCTATAGTATTGTATATTTAATTATTCTAATTACTCACTTTTGTACTTCCTTTACTGTTTTGGAATAAAGACGTTTATTATTATTATTATTTCTAATATCAGATTTTCTTAACAAAGTTTCCTCTATACTGGTCGTATAAATACTTTAAATGAGTAATGTAAATTAAGTCTAAATTGATTTAGAAATCTAATTGTACGTTTAATCGGCAGATATTGAAGTGGCCCTTCTCCCATTCCTACACTAAATTCGTCATTAGCTGATAGTGAATGCAGAAAATGATGGATTTTACTACGTTTCAGCAAGAAAATGGTATAATGGATGCTGTAATTTACCCATTATACCATTACACGTGTCTTTTTACTGATGATGCGTCACTGATCATTCGTTACTCATGTAAAATGCATGTACAAAGAATTATATCGATAGCTGCCAAGTTATATACTATATACTGAAATTTAGTAGTAAAAAAATTTCTAACGGATCATAGATAAGACGTGCGCATCCATTTAGTTATTCCAAAGAATACGGCATACTCTTGAAGTTAATATAGACATCGGCCATTTGACCTCTTTTACTTTAATGTAAAATTAACTAGATATACATCTTTATGCTTTATGGATCAGTAACGTTAGAAATTGAAAGATTTTCTGTTTTACATTCCAGAAAACTAATTCTAATTCAGAAAACTAATTCAGAAAACAAATCCAGAAAACTAATTCATAATTAAGGATCTGTCGAGTCATTCAAATTATTTGCTATTTTGGTTTTGGTTTCCGCTTTTTTCGCCTGTTGTTCCTGAATTTCTAGTATGCGTAGTTTTTCATCTGTGTATTTAATTTCTTGATAGATATTCTTGAAATTTCCTTCGACCAATTTTATTTTATATTCATAGAATATTTGCTTGGATTTCTTGATCAACATTAACAACAATAACAATGATTTATTAATCCCAACATGTATTTACAATATACTAATAACCAACAGACAAGTAGATCGTATTATTAGACAAGTCATTTTACATATCTTCATTAGTAACGTAAGGCGCTTCCTTGATTAGGTATTTCTTCAATTTCCGTTTGTATTCCTTTATACTTTCTACAGATTTCAAATTCTGTGGTAACCAAAGCCCATATATAGTAAATATTCTTTCTTTTTTGAAATAATCTCTGAAAGTCTCTCGTGTGGGAATATTCTACATTAAACGAAAAATCCTTTTTTTGTAGAATGAAAATTCCTTCCATATTTTTATTACTAGCTGTTTCCCATGTGATAATGCCATATCCTATATTGTTGATACAAGACTGTGATACATTAATTTCAAAATATTTTTCGATACAGTGTTTTTCATCTTTCGAAATATATAAGAAATGCTACTGACTTTATTACATATTTTGTTGTACGTGATTATTCCACATAGTTATCATCTACATTTATACCAAGAAAGTGAACATTGTTTGCTTTGTACTCTTTTTATCATGCTTTAGAAGGAAACTCTTATTTACTGCTCCTATTTTTTTATTTAAATTCTATCATTGCCGCTTTGTCTACATTTACCTTGATTCCATTGTTTTTGCACCATTATACTACCTTATGAAACCACACCAGAAATATATTTTTCTTCTGATATTTGCCTTTTTTTCATTACTCTGTGTGCTCTTTTTGTTAAGTACGACTTTAGCCATTTCTGCTCTCTTCCTGTGACACCAGTGTTTTGTAACTTAACAGCGATACTTTGAATCATAAAATATTATGATTCACAGTATCAAACACTTGACTAAGATCAAGGAAAAGGCCTAGTACTTTTTGTCTGTTAGCACTTATTATTCTTTTGTTTCTTCTGTAATCTGCTTGGCTGTTTGTTAAAAGTTTGTTATTTTTCTGCCATTGATATAATTGATTGTAGTAACATTTCTCAAATGCTTTAGAGAATTATCTTAGCAGAGATATAAGCCTATAGTCCTATATTATTCTAGAGTGTTTCTTTTTCTGTACTTGTATTATTTTTGATAGTTCTAGACTATTTGGGTAAATGCCTTTCTTAAACAATCTATTTACTACTCCTATTATACTTACGAGGTTCAGCAATTGCATCTTTTACTAATATTATGTTCCATGGAACCTCATCAATTCCGCATATTCTTTTAATGCAGCACTGATGTATAATAACCTCCACTTCTTCCTCAGGTACAGATCTTATTCTAAAGACTTGTTCAAGTGAATCACGCAATAGAGCCTTTTTTGGTTCTGGTGAATTGTCGAAAACTTATGTAGTAATCATTAAATTTTTTGGCTAATTCTGTTTTATCAAATATAAAATCGTGATTTTCATATATTTTTATTTGATTTTTTCTTTTTCTACTTTTGTTTCCTTTTGTGTTTTTTTTTTCGATTTTTGATTATTTTCCAGCATTCCCTATTCATATTTGTACTCTCTTTCATCCTTCTATGTATTGTATGTATGTTCCTTCCATATTCAATATACAAACAAACAGCCAAACATTCAAACATTCTATCATTGTATGTATGTTTAGCTTTTTGTATATCATTTCTAACGGATTTGTTCAAGTTCTTTAGTTTTGTCCTGTATAAAAAGCTATTATTTGTTTTGATGCAGCCGATATATGACGTAAAAAAGGCGACATACTTTCTATTTTAGAGGTTAGCCACTTTTTTTCTTATTTATTGGTCTTCTTCTCAATGGAAGTGATAAACGCGTCCATAAATATATTGTCAATATTATCAAAATCGTCATCAGTATCTCCCTCTGAATTTATATTAATCCATGTATTAGATTTTATCTTTTCAACAAATTCTAAATTTGCTTTACTCTTATATTTTCTACTTACTGTTATTGCGCTTCCTGTCTCAATATCATTGTTATTCGATTCAAATTGTTTGATAAGTATGGTGTGATAAATATGTATCATTCACAGCTACTTTTTCAAGCAACAGTTAGTGAACAAATAATCAATGAGTGTTAGGCTATGAAGCGTAATTCTAGTTGAAGACTATTCTATTTGTTAAATTGTAATCTTTCATTAAGTTGACTAGTCTATTTTGAGTATGACTACATTCATTGAGATTTATATTAAAATCTCCACACAGAATATATTTTTCATGAGTCTTAAATTTTGTCTGTAAGTCTTTCAATATGCTGCAAATTTGACATTAAAATGAAAGCAAATATAATGTGTTACGCTGACGATAGTTTTGTTCATAAAGGCAAAACGCAATACTCAAATCACAAAGTTGCATATCATCGATAGTTTTGGTTAAACCAAAAGTTCTTTGTCATTGAATGTCGTTAAAAGTAAATTTGTCATGTTTTCAGCCTCAATAACACATGATTACCTGATGATTACGTGACATGATTACCTGATGTCACACCTTTCAAATCACATAACCATGTTAGTAACATTAACAAATGCTACAACCAAAATAGAACATAAAGATTTTTATAAATACTTAGCTATTTATATCAACAATATGTGAAATAAAATTGATTTGTCACAAATCCGGAAAAAATATTTCATCATTAATAGAACCATACTGGAATTTACTTCCAATTAATGTTAAAATCAATATAAAAAATATATTTAACAATCAAGTAGATTACGCAAGGTGCAAGTAAGAAATATCCATCAATTTTAAATTGTCTACGTTGCAAGCTTACCTTGCATTTTTTGCATCAACCGCAGGATGGAAGTCTAAATGATATTCATGCACTCCTCTGTAACCATCCGCTTCCAATCGTATATAGTTTGCTGTGATATGAATATTAGTACCAAGAGAACCTTGATATAAAACAGGTTCCTGGTCGTATACGCTAGGCTGATCCGACCGTTTAGATTCCAAAGCAGTTTTCTCCAGCTGTGTTGAAATACCTAAAAAATGAATAAGGATTAAATATTGATTATTTAAACAATATATTCATGAGTTGAAGAAAATAAATTGAATTTTTCTCTGGGAAGCATCGGAATATTCGTAATATCTGATCGTCAAAAAGATATAAAGCAAAAAAGCTCGATCAAAACTGGTTTAAGTCACACTAAATTTAAATTCTTGAAGATGTATTCATAGTTAGTTTTTTACATAGAGTTTATGCTAAACGTATTGGCGCTGAGGCTCCCGTTTACCCGGTAGATAGTTGTAATATACATAATTAGTGTGGTGTATATATAAATGTGACTTAATCTAGCGTGAATATAATTGCGGTGAGTGAGTCTGACGTGTTTAGAGCAACAAAAAGAGTAAAATCTTCAAAAACTGCAGAATATGATCAGGTTCCAAGCTATTTACTTAAGGACTATGCAAATGTTTTTTTAACTCCTCTAACAACCATTTTTAGTTGTTCTCTGACAACGAGTACATTTCAAGATATTTTCAAAATATCAAAAATAACTCCTATTCATAAATCAGAAGACACTACTAGAATAGAGAATTATCGATCTGTGTCTATTTTAAATAACTTTGGAAACGTCTTTGAAATTCTGGTTTATGATAAAGGTGTAGTATAACATATAAAAATAGTCAAAAATAGAATTAAAATTTGAAGTATGAGATCATTCATGTATGTTGATATGTTTTCAATTCGCGTAATTTTTATATCAGTTTGTTATTTGTCTGATATTATATAGGCATTTGTCTACAAGCCATTCCTTCAGTTTTTTTAAAAGATATATCGTCTTATTTCCATTTTGATCTCTTTCGTGATATTGTTATATATCTTTGCCGCTTAGAAGTACGGACTATTTTCATAGAATGTGGTATTGAGTGGCGGTATGCTTATGTCTTCGCAGATTCTTGTACTGTATTGATTTATGTTACCGTTTTTAACAAATATTTTTTGGTTGTCGAATACAAACATGATTGAGACATATGCCATGAGACGGTACAATGTGATTATTCTATTTTCTTTGAATAATGGCTCACAGTGTGTTTTGTACGGTACTTAGCACATAAACCGTATGACTTTTTTCTGTAATAAGAATGCTGCATGGCTGGATTGTGAGTTTTCCCAATACATGATTCCATAGATAATGATTGAATCGAAGCATGTATGATATGCAGTTTTCAATATTACCTTACTAACCACAGGTTGCAGACATTTTATCATATAACAAGCTTTACTTAGCTTGGGATATATGCGGTGAAAATAATAATAATTTATTTCCATTATAATCTCATATATAATTTACATTTACGTAGAGAAAGCGGAATAGTCAAGAATGAGGTAATTGAAATTTAAATATTACATTAGCGAGCAAAATTAAAAAAAAACTGTGTACATAACAAACATCTCCATGTAGAGTAGCTAGACTATGATATAAAACTTATGTCTCCGATGCCTTGTAAGGGCACTTATCAATCATCCACTGCTTCACGCTTTGTTTGAACTTCGTTCTATTCTCTTTAAGCCAAGTTATTCCCAAGGGGTGTAAGGGGTGATAGCACGACATGGTCAATATAGCCAACCCAAACGACAACCTCGCCTGCTCGAGTGATGACTATGTCATCCGGTGCACCCTGCTGTAAAACTAAAGAGGCTCTGGCGACCGAGCCACGGCGGTATAACCGTTCAACCTAGAACGAAGAAAATATCGTTCTAACTTTGACCTCCTATCAAAATTAGCATTATCCATTGTTTGGGTACTCCATGTATACCATTGCTTGATAGCGTGGATTCCAACACGTTGTGCTGTACGCAATCAAAGGCCTTCGTCATATAGTAAAAGCATCCTGTTGCACTTGATTATTATTCAGTAGGTTGTATAACTCGGTTAGGAGTTCATGCATGGCTGTATTGGTGTTTTTTTGGTTCTGCGCTCTGATGTGCTGAATTATTATTGATTCTGAGACCTGGTCAGTTCCGAAGGATGATGTTTGAAATCGTTTTTCAACTATTTGTACGATTTACTCCTCACACGTAGGTGATATAAACATACTTCTAGCAGTTGCAGTGTTTTTAGGATTGATCTTAACATTAGCCTTTCTGCGTTGTGGCGGTTGTTGACTTACTATGTTTTCTAATTGTTGTATAAAGAACTGATTGATTTCTAGCAGTTGCAGTGTTTTTAGGATTGATCTTAACATTAGCCTTTCTGCGTTGTGGCAGTTGTTGACTTACTATGTTTTCTAATTGTTGTATAAAGAACCGATTGATTTCTAGCAGTTGCAGTGTTTTTAGGATTGATCTTAACATTAGCCTTTCTGCGTTGTGGCGGGTGTTTGTAGGAGTTTCCTGTGTTGTTTTTTGTGCACGTTATACTTATTAAGAGCTGCTTCATTTTGGGTAATTTTGCTTAACCAGCAGACTCCGTTTAGCTGCTCATGTGACTTTTTTATCTCTTCAGTTATCCATTTCCTTTTAGTACTATCACTACGTGCTCTTTTTCCTGCAATTAGAAAGGCTAAGTTAAAGTAGTATAGGAAGTCATCATAGAAAATGTTAAAGGCTGCCCCGCTTCACTTTCATTTTTTATATCGTTCCAGTCATGATTTCTTAGGTAAAGTCAAAATGTTTGTTGACCTTCTTCATTATATTGCCTTCCGAAGCTAAAAGGTGTTTGCTGTTTTGCAATAGCAATGTGTATAGGGTAATGGTCTGATATCCTGTAGTGAATTACTGTAATTAAACATTCTTGTGAATCTACTTTGGTGTAGAAATTGTCTAAAGTTTTCCATTGATTATTTCTAAATTTTGTCCTTCTTTTATCATGGGGTTGAGTCTGAATGAGCTGAAAAGGGTGTTCAGTTCTATGGTATCCCTATCTGTGGAGCTAGTATTACAGTTATAGTCCCAGTCATAGTAAGATTCTTGTTATTAGTGCACTTGTATACTGTTTTCTAATGTCTTCAGGGATTTTGAAATTTGTCTGTATATGGAGGCCTATGGACGCAGATGATAGAATAGTTATTTTGTCCCTATTGTCCCTTATCCCGGTTTCTTTCCGAATAATGTTAAGGTGAACGAAATATGTACAATAGATCGACAGCATCTGATCAGATTGATCATAATATCCTTCTCCCCAAGTTAAGTATTATTGGTTTTAGCAATTGCTTAGTAAGATTCTGTGGTTCTTATTTGAGTGGATGAGTACAGTGTTTGCTACAATGGTTAAAGTCGAAGGAATTTTAGCTTCGTCACGCGTACTTCAGGGTTCAAATTTGGGACCCTTGCTCTTCATCTTGTTTATTACTGATTTGTTGGATGCTCTAAACTGCAAGAAATTAATGTACATGGATGACCTAAAAATTAATAGGGAAATTATAAATCCTGAGGATTGTGTGACTTACATGTATAAGTTGACATGAATGGGGCAAACTTATTATACTTAAGATGAAACTTATTAAATGCAAAGTTATATAGTTTAGTATGAAAGGGACGTAAATAATTTTCGATGAACAGGCTTTGAGTTGATCTTCATCAAAGACCTGGGAATTATCTTTGACGAAACGTTTTTAATGATCATGTAAATTATGTCATATCGTCAGCATGTAGAATGTCAGGGTCACTGACAATGCCACCTTAAAGATCTCCTAAAGTGTAAAATATTTGTTCCTACAACTTTTCTCATATACTTTATTAAAATTTGAAATTATTATTAGGTTTGATTTAACTCTATAACTTAGATCTAGATCTTCTAAATGAAAATAAAGTCTAATAAGACAGTTGTGGATCTCAAAACGCGTCTCAACCGATCATTTGTACTTATAAGAATAAACGACTTAACAAATTTAGAGTTGGAGCACTGTGTTTAATCTAATCAAATTAATATACTTACTCGTGTCAAGAACTATATTTCTTAATTTAATGTAATTTATTAAGGTTTTGTCGCGCATCATTAGTTGTGCATGTGTGTAGAACATTAAATCGTTAGATATTCCGATGGGTAGGGTATCTAACATAGAGACGTGCTAATTGATCTAACATAGAGACGTGCTAATTGACTCTGAATTTGAACCTACCAAAATAGTAACAAACCTTTACAATTAAATGACTAAATGATGGAAAACGAGTAAAATACGGATACGGATTCTCATGAAATGTCAACAAGTATTTTTGTATGGCTGCCAAATAAACCGATTGTGATAGGCAAAAATATATTATGCACGTTAATTTCTTACTTGCGACGGATTCAGTGGGTTCGGTAGGTTCACCAGCGCGTGTCGATTGCTTGGCTCGTATTTTTTCTAATAGTGCAGCACGGCCTCTAGGTTGAGGCACTTCTTTAGGATGCGAACTACCAGGTCGTGACTGCAGTTCACGTACTTTATTTAGTACCGCTTGTAGTGCAGCCCCACGCCCCTTAGGGGTCGGCTGACTTGGATTCATTGTACCTGCAAAAACATTCTGTACATAAAACGTCTAGAAATAAACCTGGAATCTGGTATTAAACCTTAGACAAATTTTCCTTCATTATTTAAGCAAGCAACATAATGACTGCAAAATCATACTAACAGTAACAAAATAACTTAATTTCAAATAAAAATTCGTCGTTTTGAGTGTAAAACGTTGTTTAGAAAACTCGTTACTGACATTATTTCAGTAGCATTTGAAAATCTAAAGTCTTTATTTCCAATTAGCGAACCATTTCCAATTGTGTTTCAAATTGTTCAAAAGCTGGAAGAGCATCCATTATAACACAAAGTAAATCCCATTGTATGATGCAATTAATCCCTGAAATTATCCTTTGCAATGTAAAAGAGTATATAAAATTATGTTTTGAACATTAATAATTTCACATGGTAATCTACCACAAATATTGACCACTTCCTGTAATATGATTTATGTACCTACATACTTCTCATATTGATAACTGATACTTGCATAAGATGAAACTAGTAGATTTTTTATCCAGTGATATATATTTATCAAATTCTTTTAATTCAATAGTGCTAAATATATACCCTTAACCCAAAGATTCATGATTGTATATTTCCTAAGCTTAAGCATGCTGTCTTATTATAAAAGCAATTGAAATAAGTGGGAATGTAATCTAGTAGTACTTACGTATTATATTGCAGTTTTCTGGGAGATATTATTTTTTGTAGCTTTAAGTGTGATAACTTTTTGCTTAATATAAATGGCCATTGCTCGCCATCTAAAACATGTTATTTACTTTCTTTTTCTTCTTCTTCAAAAATATTTTTTGTCTTGACAGTAGGCCTTTTAACTATTATTGTCCGATGCCGATGTGCAATTTACAGCCCGGCGCTAGCGCAAAAATTACTGCAAACACATTCCGCATGTAAAAAATATTGAGTAAAGACAAATACACTTAACGAAACACGTTTTCATATAAAAAACTATAGTCAAGATTTTACGGAAATTAACACAAATATGATTAATTACTATTTAGCGAAACACGTTTTCTCTTAAAAAAACTATAACCAAGAATTTACGTAAATTGACACAAATATGTTTAATTGCATGAACCCCCGGCGCAACGCTAAATTTTTCTTTTCTCATTGCCACTATCATGTTGCCCCTATCACTTTTGTAAGTAGTCCCAATGGTTTGTTTTTGTAAATACATAACGAATTACAAAAGTACGAATTACTGTAAAAATACCCAAAACCTAATTTTATTAATTAAACATAAACCAAAATGGTCAATATTTTTAGATAAGACATTTTGAATATATTTGAAAGAAAGTTGTTGTTGTAATATTTATTTATAGTTGGCCTATTTCTGCCGTATAGGCTTATACCGACTATGTGTTTTAACGTTGAGCCTCTGCTCTCGACGTTGATAGGTAGGGTATCAGATAATAAAATGGTTTACAGGCCTTTATTGATTAACTCGTAAAGAGATCTTTGTAGTGCGTGCCAACCCGCATACACTGGACCGAAGTTTCACATCTACCCCTATAGATGTGCATAATAAATTTTAGTTACTTTCTTCCTATAATTAACGACCTTGTTTAGTGTGTTGCCTAGATTCGATCAACAACTCAAACCACTGTTGACGCTGGGGATCGAACCCGGGGCTCTGCGGTGGAAGTCATGCATCTTATCCACATCGCTACGGCATCGGCTTTGAAAGAAAGTAAATAGAACTACTGAACAAACTTACACCAATGATTACACGCATCCAACAACACCGTTGACTGTCAACTGCCGCGAAGAAAGAAAAAATTTATATTCAGTATAAATTACTATATTACGGATCGTTCCAATTTGTCGGATGTATTTAATTAATGTCTCTTATTTCTCTTCTATGTGGCAGGCACCAAATGACCAACGCATGTCTTTAAAATGGATTGTGTAGAGAGTCGGTTAACTGCTATTTAGCCACTTAAGAACCGTCATATTTCTAAATCATACCCCGCTGGATGCGTTGTTCAAATATAGGCTCCAGATTGCATGGTTGAATTGAGGTCATATGATCATTTCAAATCCAATCATTGCGTTCAAAAGTGAATCTAATCCACAAAAAACACAACAATTAGTGCCTGAAATATCAAGTTTGAAACGTATTTTTAATTCGGATAAAAAGTAGAAAAACTAACCTAATGGCTTATCCTAAACCTAATCTAAGCTAACCATAACGAGTGTTTTATCATTTATTTTGTTTGTTTTCTTATTATTATCAATGATACTCTCAGTTTCACTATTTTTATTTAAAAATAGTAGTGTTATTAGTGCATCATTTTGTTGATATTATAACACGTGTTGTACCCATGAACAGTGGCGTAACTACAGGGTGGCAAGTCGGCAAAATGCCACGGGCCCCCAGCCGGAAGGGGCCCCCGGTCAGAG
>WYDF02040579.1:0-12462 GCA_009867245.2 Adranes taylori | reverse complement strand
TGGCTGAAGAGTACAGAATTGCTCTGTAGTCAATGATTGGTCTTATATACGTTTTGTAGGTGTGGTGAAGTGTTTTGCAGTCACAGCCTCCTAGTCGTCCTCTGAGACTTGAAATCAGGTTGACTCGCTTTCTAACTTTGGCTAAGGTGGAGTCTAGATCATTTTTCCAACTGAAAGTTCTGCTGAAAGTTTTGCCCAGGTACCTTACCTTATCCCTTAGTGAAATAGGTTTTTCCCATAGGCGGAGTTGGATTTCAGAGCGGTCCCGATGTTTATTTCTTGTGTAGTTGGGGCGCTGTATCAGAATGGCTTGGGTTTTATTGGGATTTGGCGTTACCCGCCATTTTGTTGCCCAATCAGAAAACATGTCGGGACAGTTTTGAATATTATGGCTAAGTTTCCAGAAGGCTGTGTCATCAGCATAGAGAGCACTGTGACAATCCTGGATTGAAGGTTGTCGCATATCATAGCAGTATACAATGTATAGTAGTGGGGCAAGCACAGAGCCTTGCGGAACACCGGCTAGAGGATGGATTTCCCTAGATAACTCGTCTCCTACTCTTATGCGAGTGGAGCGTTTGTAGAGGTAGGATGTAATAAGTTGGACAGTGGTGGCGTGGAACTTATACCTAAATATTGCTTACCTTAAATAATCCATTCCTCTCTTTAGGAGGAATTGGTTATTTGCTCACGTTGGTCTTATTTGACCCTACTCTCTGTTTCGCCCAAGTGATCTCGATGTGTAACTAAATTGTGTTTTAATGAGATATATTTAAGTCTCAATTTGCAATAAAACCATATGAATAATCTTATCCGATTTTACTCAAATACAGATCGATTTATATAGGCAAAGAAATAAAACAAATGAAATACAAATCATTTCAATGAAGTACATTTTTACTTAACATACAGTTTTTGATTAAATAAATAAATAAATTAATCTTAATTAATAAATATATATTTTGTCCATTTCATTGAGCTATTTGACTAGACAGGTATTCAAATTGTTTGACTGAATCAACTATTGATCGATTGTTTCAAGGTTGCTGGTTTCATAAAATAAAATTCAATTAATCTCGTATGCAAGTTTTTCTTTTGTAATTATACAATACAAAATGCATTTAATGCCTTGAATCACATTTAATTTAAAACTCTGTTGTAAAAAGACTAGAAATGTGTTATTTTGAGTATTTTTCTAATAAATTAATTTTGTAAATTGCACCTGACAGCTTTGGTAGCGCACTCAACATAATGCATACAGAATATATATATATATATATATATTTATTTATTTATTTATTACTTAACAGCATATTAGACAACCGGATTGCGGTTGACAAAGCATTTACGTTTTATCTTTTGGGGGAATTCCCGATTTGATTTTGATCAAAGTCCTACTTTGGCAGGATGTTTGAATTTTGATTTGGTAGTGGGTCTGCACCGGAGGCTGCTTCGGGGGTCATGATGAGTATATCTTCGTATATCCCCGCCGCGAAAGTAAACAAATACTTCGGAGGTTACGTTATATTATTGATATTATTTTATATCGCTACATGCCTAATTGAATTTGAAACTCAATGCATGCAGTTAAATAAGTATATGATACATAGAGCAGATGTTGTGAAAATTTTGTAGCTCCGAAAAAAGTCATTGCACTGATAATTTATCTAAGGCTGGGTCAACAGATCGACCTGAAGCTAAATAGTGTTATAACGAGATATATTTACGTCTCCATTTGCAACAAAACCAAATGAATAGTCGAATCCGATTTTAGTCAAATAAAGATCTATTTATATAGGCAAAGAAATAAGATTAGTGAAATATTAATGATATTGCATGAAATAGAACTCAATTAACCTTGTATGCATGTTTTTCTTTTTGAATTATACAAGAGCAAAGGCATTTAATGCCTTGATTCACATTAAATTTTAAACTCTGTATAAAAGCTAGAAATGTGTTGGTGTTTTTTCTAATAAATTAATTTTGCAAATTGCACCTGACAGCTTCGCTCGAACTCAACACAATGCAGACAGAATATATGTGGACTCCATATCCATCACTTAACAACATACTAGACAACCGGTAAGTGACAAAAATTAATAGCTTTCTTGGACAATAGATCCTATATACCAGATTCGTATCAAAATTATATGTAATATTGTACACAGCCTATGGTGTTTTATTTACAATATCTGTAGCTAGAACGTCCCACTACTACATAATGAAAAGGCAACTTAAGAAAATGAAATAGGAAGCTTTTGAACCTTGGGCTAAAAATTCGTATTGAAATGGAATTTGTTTAGGCAAGGGCGCCCATATGATTGATTAAAAGAGGGGCTCAGTGGGTGAATTAAAAAAGTTATAACGGACGTACACTTCTTTTGCTTTACTTTTCAAAGAAACACAGAGCGGGCAGGGAGGTTTCGAGCCACTAAAGGTGGCCGGGCTTGGGCATTCAAAGGGGAATTCGAGTCCGCATAGCCCCCCGGCGCTCATGTTTAGGCGCATGCTCCACTGAAGTCCATATTTCAGTTGATTAACTTTCTGATAAAGTGAAACTGGAGTACTTCTAGGTAGGCTCTGAGAGAGCTTCCTTAGTATCGATCCGTAATAAATACCGTAGTATCGTTTAATTTAGTTTGAACTTGTACGCATATCTTGCGCTACCTAAAAACACTACATAGACGTGGAGGGCCATTTCATTTTATTTGTACTAATAAATTTTTTTTTTTTATTTCATCTTTTCCTGTTTTTTTTTTTTAATGTTTCCTTTTTAGATATTCAAAAATTAACATAAAGCTTAAACTTAACTATTAAATAATAAAAACAGAGAAAGAACGAAGCAAACAAGGAAAGTAAATATTAATAATCAATAAATCAATTATTGATTTTTAATTTGAAAATCTAAACGTTAAATATAAGAAAAATTTTTTATTTTTCAAAAAACAAAAAACTAATTTCAAATTATTTTAACAATGCTTTGCTCGCTTTATTATTTGCGAATTCTTTAATGATTATTGTCAAATCAGGTGTTCGTGTATAGTTACATATTATGTTTGGGATTAACCAACCATTCAGGCCTTCCTGAGATATTGTGAATCTGGTAAATTTTTTTTATTCTTTTCAGGATACTAAAGGTTCTTTCAGCGGAAGCCCCAGAAGCGGGTAAATTCAAAAGTATTCTAAGGATAATTGTTAAATATGGAAATACCTGCATTGAATTTGATTCCAACCTGTTTTTCAGTAAATTTTCAGATGATGGATCCATGTCAAAATTTGTTCTAAAACTATTCTTTAAAAATATAGGTTCATCAGTTACTTCAACAGAAATTTTCCTCGAATATTGTTCCAATAAACGATTCACCGAATCTTTTTTTTCTCCCTCAGATAGGTCTTCAAATACGCAAATAATTTGAAATAAATTGCAAATTTAATGTAATGATTCAAATCGCCTTGGTTGACAATCCAGATATTACAGAAACAATAATACAGAAAAAAAACATCGATTCTTTAGTGTTCTCCGACATCGTATTGAGTTTTGACAGTGCGTATTGTTTGAAACTGCAGAAATTTTACTACGTTGTGCTATTCCCTTAGCCTTTAAAAGTATTCTATTCCAATCAGTCTGCCACATCTAAAATTAGATTTCGGATTTCTATCAGTAGAGTTCTTTGCTGTAATAAATTAAGAATTTCAAACCAAATCATAGATAACAGAACACATTCGAAGGTACCTAAATATTGCTTAATGGAATGTAATTCGCTAGGGGCATGGGATTGGAGGTTATGTACTCTCTGCTTTGTCTGCAGCGGCTTTGATATTGGATAGGTAGTTTGCGACTGGTTTTACTGTTTCGATCCGTGCGGACCATCTTGGATTCGATATAGACTGAAGTCAATCATAAATAACTTTCTCTAAAGATTTTCATTTCATGGAGTACTGATGTACATTTGCTGATTTCTTCCAAAGTATAATATAACTTAATGACATGTTTCCACACTATCAACTCGTAATAAATTCAACGTGTTGTTTCCGCAAGTTGAAAAAAGACAGTTAAGATTTTGTTTTAGTAGAACAGCTTACCGTTATAATAAGCTCGTCCAAAACATAATTTACAATAAAATTTAAATTGTTTTAAGAGTTCCAGAATGTGTTGAGCGATTTCAAATCCTTTCTTTTGCGTAAAAGAGTCAAATTTGATGAATCGATTCTCAATTGAAAACTTCAATATCATCAAATAATTTTAAATACTGAATGATGAGACTAGTTTCTTTATGTGAACAACCTGGAGTTGCGTCAACGATTATGGAATAAAATTTAACAGTTCAAATCCCTTCAACAAGGTCGTTTTGAACAAAATATCTACAAATTTCAATTAACACACTTTGAATGAATGAGGACAGATAGTGACTTGTAGGCGCTTGTTTTATTCGTGGAACTCGCGAAATCTCTTGACATGATTCTATCATATAGGGTCGTACTTACTAAGTTATTACTAAACCTCGCTAAGAAATGCTAAACCTCGCTCACTTAAAAAAAAAGTATCATTTCGAAAATTGGCGTGAGAATTTATTCACAATTTCAGGCCTCGTCTATTATCTGCTTTAAGAGTAAGCATCTTAATGTTAGATTGAATATTTGATGTTTCGTTGTTAAACCTCCACGCTGGCAAAAAATGTTTACTCCGCCCGGGACTCGAACCCGGACCTCTGAGATTGCCGATCGATTGCCCTTCCAAGTGAGCTAACGGGCAGTTATTCGAAGACACTAATAATTTTTAATATGTATTTATTTTCCGTATCTATTAAGATATAGATACGGAAAGGCAACGTATCTATTAAGGCAACATATATATTATGAATCGATCGACGGTAGCAAACAGGTTGCCAAAAGAAATCCTGATATATAAGTTGCCTATATTAATATATATATATTAATATTTATTTGAGTCTTCGAATAAATGCCCGTTAGCTCAATTGGAAGAGCAATGGACCGGCAATGCAGAGGTCCGGGTTCGAGTCCCGGACGGGATAAACATTTTTCGAAATATCTTAGTGTAGAGTTTGATCGTGCATTTTTACTTCGCGATTTCCAAACATAAACATAATTCTGTTTATGTTTTATTGAGTCTTCATTATTCGGTATGCGGCCTATCAATTTTCTCAAACCTCTTTCAATATTCCAACCTGAAGAACTACCAAGAATTGATACACTCGAATCCGCCCTATTAACAAAGCATGGTACACAAAATAAAGACTTATTTGGTAGTTTTTATTTGCTCCAACATAACTAGTGTCTTTCACATGATTCACCATTGGGTAGGATTTTATGAGAAGACAATATAAAAGTTAATATTTTGTGCACCTGAAGAAATGTATTCCGAGATATCGAAATTCGACATTTTAAGAAAAGGGTCCATTTGGATGACATTATTTCGACTAAGTTATGCAATGTCATCACTTGGGTTAACATTCAAAGTAACAGCATTATTTACAGTTTTATTTGATGGGTAGATACTCTTGTTCGCTGTCTAAACCAATTCCAAACCAATAGTATTAAAAACAAAATTCTCGGATGTAGGCATGAGTCAAGGAAAGGAGAAGTTATGGTAATTTTAAGATAAAAATTTAAACCTCATTCAATTCTAATCTTATTTGGAACAGAAAATCATTTTATTTTTCAGAACTTTAAAGAATTTTGAATTCTAATTCATTTTTAAATTTTTTCATTAAATCTTCTCAGAAAGTAGGAGGACCTTTTTGTGAACGACGTTTGCCTCTAGACAACCGGGGTCCGGGCCATATGGCTCTTCTTGGTTCAGATTCGTACTGATATCTCGCGAATTAGTGAATGTGGTTATTTAATGTCTAAATATGAATATCTGAACTTCTAAGTCGGCGAGAGTCCGGGAACGAAGTTTATCTTTTGTGGACAAAACAAGGGCTGCAGGTTATAATCGCGAGATAATTCCCTTTTACAGGTGGTAATTTAAAGCAGTAACAAACCAAAACGAATTATAACCTTCGTTCAATATTCACCAATATTTTATTTTCTCGGAGAGTAAAACCAGCGAGGATTAGAGTGATTTCCTGCTGGCTTCTAGTATCCATATACTTTGAAAACAACATGGCGTCGGAAATATGTCCAAGTTAGCTAAGTACAGCCGGACGGAGGGAGGGTTTCATGTTCTTTGGTTAATTATAAATGCGTTCGTTGTTAGACTAACGGTAATTTTAAATCTTGCTTCCTTTCCAAACTCACGTTTCGCATAGTGGCACCAATAACACCAACCTTTTCGTACGAAAAATTTCTATCACTATAGCTAAATGTTTCTTTGAAAATCAATACCTTCCTAAGTAAAATTTCAAGTATATTGTTTAAATAAAATTTCTTGAATCTAATTCCTCAATTATCAAGTACAGTATATATATTCAAAATTGAATTCGTGGCGTGTTTTACAGGAGTTAAGAAAATGCGATGTGACGAAGGACTGAAAAAGCCATATCGGTAACAACACCAAGCAACGCATCTACTCGTAATCTACGAAAACCTGAACATTTTTATGATGTCAAAGAAGCAGCAGATATGTAAATCAGTGGAAGCTATCTTTAAATTCCTAAATGTTTTAAAGGACAATTACTTTCAATGAACGGGACGCTTGGGACATTTACACAAGCATCAAACGAACAAAAATTACTAAAAATCCACAAACTCGAAGACATGTGTGTACTTACTTATCTTACTATATGATAATTACTTGTCAGTTAAAAAGTATGGGTCTTTGACAAATGCTATCATTTCTGAAAGAAGAAAGCAGAGTTTCTCGAACAATTCATAGAATAAATAACTACATAAAATGAGCATTCTCTGAAACATAACATGTTTTACAGATATATTGTTTCCAGATATGTTCTGCAGATATAAGTCTCGACATGAATAAAATTCTTGAAAAAATGTCTAGACATCTTCATCATCATTTCGTAGAACACTATAACGATATCTGCTGAATCACAGCTTTCGTGGTCGAAAGTCTAGACATAAATAAAACATTTCTCGACATGAGAAAAATTCTTGGAATAACGTCTACACAAACAAAACAAGTTTCAACATGAATAAAATTGCCAAATTATTTTAACATAGAATCTGAATGCACAATGTCCAGATTTGTCTATCTAACTTCATAAGATACTGTGTTAGTTTTTCTTAGCCGAAACTGTTGATTTTGGTAAGATTTTTTGCACATTTGGGATCACCTTAATCATCTCAGTCCTGCCTGACCATTAGCCATCTTGTACAAAAGTTTACACTAATCTTATATGTATGCTACAGGTTTGGGACCACACAAGCACTCCCTCCTAACTTTATATCTTAAGATGAAGATGGCATTAAAATACAGCAAACTCCTCTCACAATAAAAGAACTAGTTATTTTACCATTTTCAATGGTACACGGATCACGCATTATGTTACTCAGTATTTACTAATATTTCTGACTTTTAGCATATAAAAACAGGATTGTCAACATTTTTTATATAATTAATTTTCAAGAGATAGATTAAATAAACCTCGTATAGTAAATCTATATAATCTATCACAGATTCTCTCCAACCACAATCTGGACTTTCAGACCATAACTGAGAGTGCGATTTAGACTGTGATTGAGTAGATGTTGACCGCGTTGGGACAGTTTCAACTGTCCACGCATAAGGACCATTCACAAAAGGCAATTTTTAGTAGAAATACATTTTCACATGTTTCATTTAGATTTTCTATTACTTACTGAATTGACCTGCGTGTTTCTAACATAGACTTTTTCTTATTTTAGTTTACAATTTTGATAGAGAGAGAGAGAGAGATAGAGAGAGAAAGGGGGGGGGGGGTGTTTTGTATTTGTTTTTACGACCAAGAACTGAAACAAAAAAAATTTATGGCTTCAACAGTTCTTCTTTGCGCCAACGTTTATGCGATTCGCTTCTTCCTTGCGCCAACGTTTATGCGATTCGCTTTCATAATTTCAACGGTGTAATAGTTATCTTTTATTGATTATGGTTTTACATTTTCTGAGAATTTTAGCAGACGGTTGTTTTGATTCTATGCTTCCCAGCCTTTTGGTCATACTTGATCAAACCTCTCTTGGTCAGACCAACCACCACATACGATACACAAATAGTGTATTACCGCCAAAATTCGAATATAAAAGGCTAACACAGGCTACTATCGAGGAGACGGAATTCTGAATTGGTGTCTTTGTTAGAGGGCGAGCAACATTGCTTATCTCGAAGTCAGAATTTGAAATTAGAATGATCAGATCTATATTTTGATCACCAGGCCAAGCAGAAAATTCGTCTCCAATAAGCAGATTGCATCCATTCAATCACTCATCAGGTTTTTCTTCAAGGCATACCAAACTTCGCTATATTGCACTTTTTCGATCCTACTCAATGGATGGTTGATATACTCATCATCTTCAGCAATAAACCAACGTTTCCAGCATCAACACCAGTACATTCGAACATTGACGAGCTGTAGAAATATTTCGTCCACAATCACCCTCAGGACCGAAGAATAAATATAACAAATCAAATTATTTCGACTTCATCGCAATTCATTCATTTCTTCTGTTTGGAATAATTATGATGCCCAAAATAACTTCCATAATTTTGAAGAGATGTTCCGTTCATAACCGTCCTCAGAACCGAAGAATAGTTATAGCAAATCAATTTTTATTCCGTTATTTTTACTTGTTTTAACGGAATGGAATGGATCATCCTAAGCATCATTTGAATTATAATTAGCTTCAAAAGAAATCAGTAAACTAAACACTAGAATAGAGTCCTCATACGTATTATGAATATTGAGTCAAATAAATATCATATATTACATTGTTATTGCGTTTTACGTATGTTTACATTTAGGGAAATGTATTTAAGAATATAAGTACAGTATAATAAAAGCGACCGTTTCTTCTCTTGAAGTTCATGCACGAGCATTTTGTGTTACAAAAAAATAAGAAACCGTTATGGTGGTTATGTAAAGAAAATAATAACCGAACCGCAATCCTATTTTAATAGAATTAAATCCAGTAGCAAGGTCTCGATGGGTTGTGGGCTGGTCTGAATCGGCCAACTCTTACTACTTACTTAACATTTATTTTATTTTTAACATTTATAGATTAAAGTATTTTTTCGCTGCTATGAAAACATATTCTGTTTTGTATGAAATGCCACTAATGCTAGGATATCAAGCAGAGGCATCAAGAAGTTTCACTGTATGTAAGCAAATGTACATATAAATGTGTGTGCATATACGGTTTTGTGAAAATCAAGCTTAAAACAATAGGATAGGGAACAAATACTCTGTGTGACGCCCGGAGGGCCTCTTGGGACGTCATCAGTTAGTTTTCCGCGACAGACTCGTCGAATTTAATGGTGACATGTCGTCGTGAAGGGGTAGAAGTATCAAGTTGATTAATAAATTGATATATCTATTTTCATATGCATTGTATTGTGGATTTTTTTTTTTAGTTACAAGTATATTATTTGAAGATGGTATTTAATACAAACTCGCAGTAAATATACGCAGTAAATATAAAATCAAATGAAAATAATCGGTAATTGGACATCAGGTTTTATTGAAAAAACAACAAATCAGCAAACGTTTCGAGCCCTCAAGTAGCTCATCATCAGTGCTAAAAAAGTCTTTTTTTCAATAAGCTCTTCCGATAACCGATGATTTTCATTTGATATTATATACTACTGGACAAGAACATTTTACTTAGTAAATATAAATAATGAGCATGTGCATAATTATTGCGACTTCTACACATCTACTTAACTTATTGCTTCCCATTTGCGTGGCAGCCGATCAATTACACGGTCGAAAAATTTACTATTCTTAGAGGCAATCCACACTTTGACGGCGCCTTCAAAGTCATCGTAAACTTTGTGCGCGAGCCGATTTTTTAGCGATCGTTTGACATGATAATCCGTAGACCCTTCTGCGGGAGAAAATGGCGGATGAGGAAGTAGTTCCCGTCCTTATTGGCGATAGATTCGACAATACGACTCTCAACATGTGGATGCTCTAGAGCTACTTGAGCCGAAAAAAGTTGTTTATGAAAAGTGTTGTTGTAGTAGGATTACTCCTAAACTGGACCTATTTGAATAAATTGTTGTGGAAAGAAGAAGTTTACAAAATCTTAATGTATCAATACGAAGGAGAAGAAAGAAGAGGTTTGCGAAATTTTAGGGTATAAATAAAGAGAAGAAGAAAGAAGGAGGAAAGAACATGGGGACGAGGTCCAGCAAAGAGGAAAGAGTTATCGTACAATCGGTCAATTCAGGCGGAATTACAGCAAATACAGCTTCAGTTTCTATTCCGGAGATTTTTGGGGTATTAGAATTTGAGATCATCGTACCCATCATACTGGGAGCAATTTGGATGTGTTGCTAGAAAAAGTTCGAGCAGAAAATTCGTCTAGAAATAAAGAAGAGCTTATTTATTTCTTTATTTTATGCTCTATAGCGTGCACCTCCAAACAATCTCAACTTCAGCACCTTTAAAAAGACGACATCATACAGGAGATTCCTCTTTGGGCAGATGCCACGTAACGACTCTCTAAACAACTTACGTCATATACGGGTCGTGTGACCGAAGTAAACACAAAGTGCCCAGGATTACGGCTTTTTAAATCTGACTTGTAATTTCAATATTTTTTTCAGCGGGGTTAGAAAATTCTAGAAGAAACATCTCCGGCTTAGTGGAATCTAATCACACACTATCAGGGTTGTTTGCAGCTATTTGATGGGTTGCAGGGAAACCGTAGTTCCAAACGATTTTAGAAGGCGTCATACACAACTACGGTCTCAATATCCTTAACGACGTAGGATGCAACCGGGTCTATACCGGAAGAATATCGCAGATGAAAATATAGTACTTAGAAGGCGGCAGTATGGCGCTAGATGTGTTTTGTTCCAGCATATACCGGGCATGCGGAAAGAATATAAAGTAGCATCTCTGGTTGAGACTTGCAAGCTCGATGGTTCGTATATACCACCTCTAAGGCCATTATATACGTACAGTAGACTAGCGTGTTTATGACACCATCTTGGCATGCAAAAATAAATCCCTCAGTTTCAGATCGCAGTCCAGCAGATCTTAGGAAGCTGAATGATGTTAAATGTGGTGATAGCTCCAATTCGGTGATGATATTATAAAATCGGCCATGTATAGGTTTATCCCGATGGAGTTGTTTGAATATTGCCAATTCTGATTTTCTAACTAGCCTATTTGCAGCCTCGATGTCTAACTCTATCACGTTCATTGTTTCACCACTATTAACCACCATATCTGTTGAGAACGATAATCCAAGGTATTCGGACGGTTTTCTTGCAGCCTTATATAGAAATAACCCTACAGCCGCTAATACGTGCTTATGCACAAATTTCATAAGAGGGTCATCTAGGCTGTTGATAACCCTGTTAGCCATTCCTATTACCATACGGCCATGCATTGACTCAATACTCAGAAGACCGCGGTCACCTTAAGTTCGCGGGAGGGAAACACTAGGCACGGAAGACCTAGGATGGATGCTCCGATTAATATGCATCACTTTCCTTGTAGATCGGTCAAGGATTTTCAGCTCGTCATGCAGCCATTTAATAGTACCAGAACTATATAGTAGTATCGGAATAGCAAACATATTTGTGGCACAACTTTGTTGGCTCCTCTTAATTCGGAGCGCCAAATTTTATTAATGTTGTTTTTGTACTTGCTGCTGTGAATTTCTTTGAGGTTGACTGCATCATGTATATGACTTTCACTCATACCAAGTTATAGGTATCTCTCATCAACCTTAAGGTGTCAGAAGGTTGATCTGTCGCCAAGCTGAATATCTGCTCTTTCTATATCCGGTCTTCCTTTTCCGAGATGGACCACCGCGCATTTATCTGTTCCAAATGCCATACCAATGTCCTTAGTGTACCTGGTGACTACGTTTAAGGAGTTGGCCAACTCCTTTTCGCCGGGAAAGTAAAGTTTTAAGTCATCCATATAAAATAGATGACTTACGCTGTGTATCCGACTTTCAGGTTTTCCGCATGAGTACCCTTTCAAGCGATGTAAAGCTACGGATTGAGGGAGTAGTGAAATGCAAAACAACAAAGGGCTTAGGGAGTCTGCTTGAAAAATGCCCTTTTGGCAACGGACTGGATTCATTACATCGTTTTTCTTGTCAACTTTAATGACAAAGCGAGTTGACCATTGCGATATAAGTGTTTGTGTGCAATTCACTAATCTCTCGTGGACTTTTAAGCTCTCCAATAATTTGACAACCAAAGTATGTGGAGTGGTGTCAAATGCCTTCTTGTAATTGAAATAGGCCGTGCACAGGTTGCGCTTATATTGTATTGCGTCTTGAATGACGCAACGATCAATTAGAAGATTTTCTTTGCAACCAGCCAAG
>WYDF02040568.1:0-12463 GCA_009867245.2 Adranes taylori | reverse complement strand
GTCCTTTTTACGCATGGTTCATCCACAAGAGGAACAAGAGCTCGACAGTCGACTCGAAAACCGGAGCCTTCTAGCCTTCTAGAACCGCTTAAGGCTGCATGGCGCAGGGTTCTAACGAATAATTGGAAAATGAAGAACAAGGGTGCACTGTCTAAAGATGTGTTTCCAAGCATTCTCAAGTCACCACTGGATAAATTATATTTAAATTCCAAAGGCTCGAAAAATTTAAAAGCTGGCTTTGAGGCAACGGGGATATCCCCCTTCATGCCAGAAAGAGTTCTCAAGAAGATACCTGATGAAAAACCTACATCAGCTTCTGATCCAGACAGTTGGACCGAATCGTTAGTCAGTATTTTAAAGGAGAGTCGTTAAACATAAAAAAAATAAAAAGCTTCAAGCCATACCTGGAAGAAGCGTAACAGGCTTAAACATAACAGAAGATAGTGAGCATCAAAGCGACGGGGAGTCTGAGAATAAAGAAGCAACTGCTATGGAAGATGTCGAGGAACACGGAGAAGATATGGATGTTGAGGAAAACAGAAAAAATATGGATGTGGAAGCAAACAATTCAGCAACAGAGGTCCATGTTGGAGACTTTATTTTAGCAAAATTTGTAGTTGGAAAGCAAAAATTTTAAATATGTTGGACACGTCTTGGAGATACAATCTACCTACACAGGTGATCAACAAAAGTTGATTTTTTGCGACCTCAGACCACCAGAAACAATATTTTCATTTATCCAGAAGTACAAGATGTGGCATTTATTGACTCTTCTCAAATTGTGGGTATTTTAGAAACACCAAAGCTAAAGCAACTGCGACGCAACTGATTGGAATTTAATCATTCTGTATACTGAAATGTTTTCACTATTGTTATTAATTTTATGTAAAAGATTTGAGTTAAATTTACAGTTTAATTTACTGTTTAAATAAATTTACTGTTTTCATACGTAGGCACCTCGTGTATTTTTCCAGTTCTCCTGATTTTTCTGTTCTATATTTTTAAAAATGCCTTCAAGTGGACAATTTCATCCCCATTATAGATGTACATTACTTAGTGGTAAATTTTCAATGGTGGCCAAAGTAAGCGCAACCAATGGGGTAACATTGACCACTAAAAAATAAAAAAATATATATAGTGTTTTATATTACTAAAAATATAAACTATAGTGTAAAATATAAAAATTGGCCGCAGTCTAAGTGCAAATGGCTTACCGTACCATTTCAGAGCCCTGATATAGGAAGCGCAGAAAGTTCTTACAATCAGAGATATATTGCGACAAGAAATACCATTGAAAAATGAATAGGCCTACTTAAAGTGCGTTTCAGGTGCTTACTAAAAGAGAGAACCGCGAGGTATACTCTAAGTTTCCTTGGAACAGTTACAAATAGTTTTTACATAACGTACAATATTGGTTTCAACGACGAAAATATTTTGAATCAAGTTGAAGAAAATATAAATAACACCATTGAAATAGACGAAATGATTTTGCTACATGAAGGTAGAACTGCAAGACAACGTAGTGTTAATAATTACTTTCGATAATATATGTGTAGAATATTTCAAATAAAAACTATTTAAATTATATGCGGGTACTAGAATCAAAAGTGGTAATCTCCCACTTTTGTAATTTTCAGATATCATAAGAAATCTATTATGGCCATATAATAGCTCCTTTTATTTCGTACTAATAATTTATTGATAATTTTAGACTCTATATATGCATAGAAGTGCTAGGTTTGCCAGGTTTGTTTCTAAAATATGGTACTTGAGAATGGCAACTTCAATGAAGAGCTGGCGTTATGTTGACATAATGGATACTAGGGCATTTCTTTGGGAGTGTATCTAAAAAAAATATATAAGCATTAGTAGTGTTTGTTGCATAGTGTTTAGTGATCTGCAGTGACTATGGCAGAAAAGAGAAAACGAGTTGTGACAATGCAAAAAAAACTAAAGGCTATTAATCATCTTGACATGGGTGAATCAATGAAAACATTTCTGTTGAATATGGGCAGCAACAGTCAAAAATATAGGGCTCAAATTGAATATTTCTGCGCTAAAATGGTTAGTAAAGACTCTTTAGAAAATCGATCCACTATAAAGAAACCTAAAAATGAATCTTTAGACGACGCACTTTTAATCTGGTTTGAACAACAACGTGAGTGCGGCGTGCCTATATCCGGGCCGATACTTAAAGAAAAGGCATTGAGTTTAAACCAAAGGTTTGGTGGAGATAAAGCTTTACTGCTAGAATTAAATGGCTCAATAGCTGGAGAGATCGATACGTGGTGAGACAGCTGGCTATAACTGGCGAAAGTCTTTTTCAGCCACTGTTCATGGGGCTGAAAAGTTTAAGAAGAAGTTTGAAAAAGTTGTTAAAGACGAAAAATTAAGTCCTGTCCAGAGATACAATACTGATGAAAGTGGGCTAAACTACAAAATGTTACCTGCAAAAACATTGGCATCAAAACTAGGTGAGGCAGCTCGTGGTCATAAGAAAAATAAAGAAAGAGTTACATTACTGGTTTGTAGTAATGCTTCAGGTACACATAAACTGCCACTTCTTCTGATAGGAAAGTCAACCAACCCAAGGGCTATAAAGAATGTCAAGCGTAGCGCTTTGCATCTAAATTACACGTCTCAAAAATCCGCCTGGATGCCATCAAATATTTTCCGGTGGTAAAAATATTTTTGACAAAGGAAGGGTTACCTCTTAAAGCCATTCTCCTATTAGACAATGCTCCTGCCCACCCTGGAGCAGATGAGTTAAAATGGGGTGACATACGAGTGCCGTTTTTACCCGCAAACGTAACAGCTCTTACACAGTCGATGGTGCGATCGAAACTCATAAGGTGCGAAACTCATAAGGATCAAGGTGCGATCGAAACTCATAAGAAGAAACTGCTCAGTAAAATAATTGATAATGAAAAGTCTATTGACATCATACAATTGTTGAAACAAATAACGATCAAAGAAGTGATCTCGATGATAGCTGCAGCAAGGGAGGAAGAAACGGCGGAGGAAGAAAACTCTGGCCCAATGTGCCTACAACAGTGGCACAAAATGAAAATGAATCTGATGTTCTTGTGGAAGGTAGTAACGAGAACTTCGTATCACTGCTAAACAATCTGGTAGGGAGATCGGAAATTCAAAGAAACAATATAGCGGAATAGGTACAAGGTGATGAAGAACCAAATCCAATTCTTAGTGAAGATGACATAGTTCAAGCCGCTTGTTCAAACCAGCCCGGTGAGCTCAGCTCCGATGATGATGATGATGATAATGGTCCATGCCTTCAAGAAAATAAAGGGCCAAGTCATTCAGAAGCAATTCGCATGTTTGAAGATCTAATGGTGTATCTTGAACAACAAGAGGAAACATCTCTTACTGAGCTACTTCTCATTAAATGCCTTAGAGATGGAGCTGCAAAGAAATGTTCTGCTCATATGAAGCAAAAGAAAATATTACATTTTTTCCTTCTTAGATTTAGTTTTGTATTTTATCATGCACTGTATTACATAATATTTCTTTCATGTTTGTAGCAAATTTCACGTTTTATTATTCATATGCGTAGTTATTATTTTCTACATAGAGTACTGTTAAGTTTTTTACTTTAGTATTGTACTTCACCCTGTACAATTTTTAAGTTTGTTACGACTACCGTACTCTTTTAAAATGTTTCTCAACTACGTTTCTCATTCATTTAAAATAAAATATTATTTCACTGCAATTTTAGCTTACTTTATTTCTAAATTAATAGCTGTGCAGTGTTGTGAAGCAATCAATTGTAATATGTCTATTATAATTTGCCTTACTATTGTAGGTTTTGCTCGCCTGTGGGCAGAGATTCCATGAACAAAACAAGTATCCGTTTGACGTATGAATACACATAGTTTCCTGTTTAACCGAATTTTCATTTAACCGAAGCATCGGTCCCATCACATTCGGTTAAACGGAACTTTAGTGTATTTAATATATTGTTTGCAGTACTTCATTCAAAATACGTTAACTCTATATTATCAAGAATTAATTTTATAAACAGGTTTAGTTTACCTTGGATCCCTTTTTCGTTTTCGTGCTTCTTTTGGAACCACAACTATCGGGGACACTTCCATCATTAAATGTTATTAAATATTAATTTCATTATAATGTAAAACGTGTTAAAATAATATTATAACAATATAAACAAGTGGTCACGGGATAAAAAAGGAATGTTATTGGGCAGTTTGAGATTGCTGCTTTTGATCTGTGAGAGGGAGTTGGCCGTATTTATTTCTAACGTATAATTTAAAGCAGACTTTTCAGTGGGATTTTTCTAGTTTTGATAGTATTTGATGAGAAGGTTTGACAAGTTGCATCCTTGAAATCATCAGGCAATATTATCTCAATTTTTAACAAAAATGGAGATTGCCGTTTTTGATTCTAGTACCGTCATATATTACAAATTTTATTTACAACAAATGCTAACAACATACTAAAATACTATTTTTCACATAAAACAAAGCAAAAATGAACTTATTGGAATACAGTAAATTTCCTTATTCACAGTTCCGTTATTCGCGTTTTCAGTATTCGCGGATTAAAAAATTGCGACGTCAGCTATTGCTCGTCAGCTAATATATATGTTACGCAATCCTGGAAATATTTGAACATAGTAAAGTACATTGCTAACATAAAAAAATCATTGCAAAAACTGAAGGCTTACACATTGAAATCATATGGGAAAAAACTGTGGCCTGATCTGACTATCGGTAATAATGAAGAATCCGTGCAAATAAAAACGTTAACCCCAAATATTGCTCAAGTTGCGAATGAAAAAGGACGAGATGGTGTTGAATAGATAAAATCAACTAAACTTCAAGAGTTGCTTGAATCGCAATATGAATATTTGACTGAAGTTGACTTGGAGGAAATGATAAATCTCCATTCCATTGAAGAGGAATCCTCAGCAAGCACTAAAAAGATAACATTGAACTTGGCAAATGAGCTGTGTAATTTCTTCATAAAAATTTATCCGTCTGTTGAAATAAATCTTGTTTGTAAAAGGCAAATTGTTAATGCCACAGCTGAATATCAACCCGAATTGAAGGACCTTTTAAAAGCGGCAAAGTAGGAAAAAATTACTAAATTCTTTAGACTATTGCCTAAGCCTGATAATAATAATTAATATTGGTAAAAAAATCTCTCATTAAATTGTTTTTATTATGATATTTTTGTTAGTTTTGTAACCTCGGAACGCATCCTCTGTAATCCCAACAAAATGACCATTTCTGTATTCGCGGTATATTTAAGGAATGTATTCCCTGCGAATAAGAAGCTTTTACTGTAATTCGTTAAACAAAAAAATTTTATAAGATAAGAAAAAGAAAATTAAATTATATGTTTAATGTTATTAATGTACAATTCATTTTAATCTACTTATAGCTTCTTCAATACCACATCCAATGTTTTATTTAAACAGTCCAATTTATTCCTCAATGTTTTTAAACCTTTTAAAGGTCGAATAGTGTTATACTTTAAAAAAACTTTTATATTACCCAAATAGGTTATTTACGTCTACTTGTAACAGAAAATGTTCCCAAAAAGGGAACATTGGCCGCCTCATTCCCCAAATATTAACTAGTGATGTTGTATACATAAGAGCAATATTAGTGTAAAAACAATATTTTTATTTCTGCATTTTACATAAAAAAAATGTATGTAGCCTAATGTATAAGTGTAAAAGTAGACATAATTAGTTTTCTAAATGATATATTTCAATACAAACTGTTTTGTGTAGTCATTTTTCGCACTTTGTGCATTTTTGTCTTGTATTTTTCTGGCAAACAACACATCGTACTTGAGTGGAGAGTGGAGCACATGTGATTTATACCATCAAATTTTATGTCCCCCAATACAAATGCAGACGGTCCACCTTTTCTTATCCAGTTAATTGCACTAACTTTCAGCAATGTCATTGCAACATTTCTTCGAAATTCCAAATGTGAAACATTTTATTCTGGATTCAGATGTTGAAAGAAACGAAATGCTGCTACCACAGCTAAATTCGATGCGTGTGAGAAAAGGTTCCACCACAATTTTTTGATCTCAGCTTCAGCCGACAGATGGCAAAGAGCTGATCAGCTAACATCAACACCACCCATTTCTATATTATAATTTCGAATTAGGTTGGGTTTCTCAATTGTGTATGATTTCAACGTGTATGCCTTCAGTTTTTGCAATGATTTTTTTATGTTAGCAATGCACTTTGCTATGTTAAAATATTTCCAGGATTGCATAACATATATATTAGGATCACATTCTATGATGTTCAGTATGATGTTAAAGGTTCATCAAATGTAATAGAGCTTAACGGCCTGGATTATTCCTTGATCCATAGGTTGGAGTAAAGCCTCGTGTTTAGAGACAATAATATCACTATATATTTGGATGCATAGAATAAAGCTAACGAGGGTGATCTGGAGCATTTCCAAAGCTAGAACAGCCTTAAAGTTTAAATTATTTTTCTCTAAGTAAGTTTAAACTTCAGAAACAAAACAATTCTGGTATCAGTCAGAGAAACTAATATTTGTAACCCAAGCTTTCTTGTTTGAACGCCAATACTCTGATAGGTTATGGATTTAACGATCTGTAAAGTGTGGCTGAACAAAACAACCTCCTGACCTCTTGAAGCCGTATGTAAATTATCTGTTATCTACCTACTAATTGTTTTGATAGGTTTCTGGCAAATAAATACTACATATTATTCTAAAAATACATTACATATCGTTAGTTTTGGATCCGCAAATAAAAAAAATTTCAGCCGCGAATACAAGAAGTGGTCGCAATTTTTTAATCCGCGAATACTGAAAACGCGAATAAAGGAATCGTGAAGAAGGAAATTTACTGTATTTCAATAAGTTCATTTTTCCTTTGTTTTATGTGAAAAACAGTAGTTTGAAAAATAGTATTTTGTTAGCATTTGTTCTAAATAAAATTTGTAATATATGACGGTACTAGAATCAAAAACGGCATTCTCCATTTTTGTTAAAAATTTGTTCTCTGCCCTTACGCGCTTTGTTGTTCATAGAGGCGTAACTGTGAAATAATTACTTGCTAATGTGACAACAAAATTGTCGTTCCACTTTACGTAAAGCACGATGCCGGTGTCATCGGACCTGTAATCATATGCACACCTATGTTGCTTTTTCAGTAATTCTGACGAAATGAGAGGACATTTGTTTGTTCGATTTTCTCTGATAGTAGCGCTATCGTGGATGATCTGGATTCGAATTTAGGACCCCCAGATTCGAAATTCGAATTTCAAAATTTCAGACGAATTTGCTTTCTATATTGGTAATAATAAAACTGGAGTGCGGAAGATTGAGCAAGTTGAAATATTGATTGGTTTTGTGAAACAACATTTAATTGTGGGATAAATTTTATACTTTATACAATGATAATTATACACACTACAAAAATATACAAATAAAATTTCATCTTCAGAAGGAAATTTTGGACGTACTCTTTGGAGGGTTTTGAACTACGATCTTCTTTGGCAGCAGTTAGTACATAATCAAACAAGACTGGTGTCAAACAAAAATATTTCTTAAATTTTAGTCATTGGGTTGAAGATGATAACATTAACATTCTGTGAACTCCTTTATTATTTCAATTTGTCAAAATGCTTCCAACTTTTTCACCTATACTTCCGATGACTCTTCCAAAAATATTAGCATCGCAAAGTCAAAATTATCCATTTTTATAGCTAGGTGCCCGTCTCCCGATAAAGTAGAAACCTTTCGCGGCTGAAAATATTGGAAAAAAACGACGCCATCCTAGAGAATAACCCTCCTAGTGATAAATCAATTTTGTTCACATTTACTTAAATCTCTTAAATAAAAATGGCAGAATTTTAACCCTTTCTGGCTTGGCGTTCATATATGTGTACATAACTTTTCTGATGTAATTATTATGTTCTGATTTACTGAATTTCAAATACACTCGTTATGTTTGTTACCATGATTATTTTTAGCAATGTATTCGTTTAACTGTTGGGTGCATCTTGATAAATGGCGGGGCTTAAATTGTAACATACAGTAAATTTGCCTTAATAGAATAATCAAAATTAGATCAGAAAGGCTTTATAAAACAGAACGACTTAAGTAAAATTTAAAGGCAGTATTTATGTGAAACTCATTTATTCATTGCAGAAAATATTTTTCTAAATTATTTTACAGTTATGTTGTAAATCTCGATTGAAATAATTATATAAGTTGTTGATTATTTATAAAATTGGAAACACAGAATAAGCAATCTATTATATCAATAAGGTATGTTACAAGGTGACTATTCTATGCAAAAGTTTATTAGATTTACATAAAAGTAGGACATAAGGAACATAGGAAAGTTTTGTCATCGTTGTCCCATAGGACAAAAAAAAAACGCACGGAAATAACGTCAGATAGATTTAATACTACAAATAGCCTTACAAACAGACAAACTATAAATCATAGTAATGCTCGTGCCAGGAAGATGACGCAATTTAGATGATAAATCTCCAGTCTTAAGAACTAGAACATGAACTAATATATATTTTTTACTATTCTATTACATAAAAACTATATACACATCCCTTATACCATATCATTTAAAATTAGACCTACAAATGGCGAGCAAAACTGACTTCACTATTTCAATTAGAACAAAATATTAGAAACATTGCCATTCAATATTCCAGCTATATTTCCAAAGCCTATGTATTTAAATCTCATTAAAAGTCGTTTCACTTATTTGTTTCATTAGATTTATTTTCCACTGCCGGCTTCAACATCATATGAAACTACAAAAACTATATTAACTAAACTAACGTTATTATTAATTATTATAGCTACTATCGTAAGCAGGCCTCGCGATTAGGGTTGCCAGATGTGTTTGAGAAAAAAACGGACAACTAATTAGCTGATAAATATTACTGAAAATGCTTCCAATCTACTTTTTTATATATTTAGGATTCGATGACAGTGCTTTTAACAAAGGTTTATTGCATGAGATGGCATCTTAGAATTCAGTGCAACTAGCACTTATATTGAAGAAAACGCACCATTTACTTTTTACAGTGTTTACGGCGAGACGATTTATTTCGTCAGTCCATACATTTCCCATGACGCTAAAGATTCGTTCCACAAAAGCATTGGATACGGGAATATTACAGACAAACTGCACAATTTTCAACAAATTCGGTACTCCTTCTTTTTTTGGAAAAATTACACCACATATTAATTGAGTTGCCTTCAAGTGAAGAAAAAACACTTTGAAGTGCAGCCAGTTTTTCGTAAATATCTTCTGGGGGAGTTTGCTCCTTCCATGGAGATATTGACCCTAGTTTGAGCAGTTCATCCAGCATGGGCAATCTTCCGCATTCGAGATCCAAACAACTAAAAGTTTTATAATTGTGATTTTCAAACGGTACCACTTCTTTATATAAGCTAGTGCTCTTTGGTAAACATTTGTAGCGTTTTTGGTAAATTGTTCCAATTCATTTTCTTAATGCCATATGAACTTTCATTCCGAAATGTTTGTCACTTATTTTCTTTAAAATGGTGTCCCGAAATTTTATCATTATGTTACATAGATTATATGCTACTGTGGCATGTTTCTCTAACAACAGAATAAGTTTTTAAAAAGAAGTCATAAGCTCATTGTAAGTAGGATTAGCTTCACTTGAAATTTCGTTTTCATGGTCTGATAAGATAGCCCAAAGAGCCATAGGGCAATTATCAGAACCTCGTTCTAAGAAGAACCTCAATGGCCCCCACGATGAAAGCATCCTATCTAGAGCTTTAAATAAACTAAGCCACCTAGTACGAACGTGACCATTGACTTCTCTGTATTCGCTCTCGAAGAAATCAAAGCATTCCTTCAACTCTTCTCGTTTCTTTGCGAAACAAGAGAACTCTGCAAATACTTTCATCACTATATTTTCGACATCAAAAGGCATTACGCATTACTTTTAATGCATTTTTAGCGCCGTTATGAAATATGTGGTCATTACAGTGAGCAGCTATTATGTCGTTGTTTTTTTTCAGACTTCAATTTTTGAAAAACGGAATTATTGACTCCGAAATAAACAGACACGTTGTCCGCTCCATATGCTGTTACTCTGCTCTATGGGAGTCGTGATTTGTGCATGACTTCACATAAACGTTCCTTAATAGATGTTGAATCTTCGAATGAGTCTTCGTAAAAATCCAAAATTTTATGACAAATACCGTTTTTTGGTGAGAAATATTGAATAGCTACTGGAAAGAATTTTCTATTTCCTTTATTTGAAGCATCAGTAGCGACGGAAAAGGAAACTTCATTCTTTAAATCGTCCTGCACAATTCCTATTGAATATGGAAATAAAACTTGGTTTACCAAAAGCCATTACATTTACTGCGTCCTCCTGTCATTTGCTTTACGATAGCTGAATCGTTAATTACTTGTTTTAATACCTTTAAGGAGCAATCTTGAGCAACATAAGAAATGTGGTCCTTGATACTATGGTAAACTTCAGTTAATTCGGCAATACTAACTTTTTCACTTTGCGCGCTGCCTTTTGGTGTAAAGAAAGACTTTATTCGCAAAGAGTTGGCTACAGCACTTTCACACTCTTTGTGCTTCTTTGACGCAGCGTGGTAGGTTAATGCGTTTAAGCTATCATAAGCTACAGTGAACCTATTTTTACACAATTTGAAATAGACTTTTGTGTTACCTTCGTCACATTTAATTAACCAAAAAAAAAAAACGCGATTCCCAGTCAACATTTCAACCATGTTGACACATACAAACACGAACAATGAAATATAGATGACATTGATATAATGCAGAGCGCGACGTGACATGCTGCATGTCACTTGCGGGAGCGGGGAGGCGGCGTGCGCGCTATCTATCTACCTACCTACAAATTACAATCCTACTTGTGTTGGTTGTCGGCCCAAGCGCCCAAGCGCTGAGATTAAATTGAGAAATTTAATCTCAGACACTTGTGTTTTTATAACGTACATTTAGAGGGTAAGAAGTACAGTAACTGGATTCTAATTATTACTCTTTCTCTGCGAAGTGAGTAAAGTCGCAAATTGTATGATTCTGATTCGGTTTCGGTTGCGAGTAGAAACGTCATACCTTTTCGATACCTATCTTTGAGCCGAGAAGCCTAAATTGAGGCTAAGCTAAATATTATTCCTGTCGCGTGTTCTATAATAATAATAATATACCTTTATTTGGCATTTAAAACATATTCCAAAATTTATATCCTAATTACAAATAAGATAATTCAATACAGATAAGTACACTCATAATTTCAACACTAATAATTCAATACGATACACATAATTCCTAACCACATCAAAACAAAACAATTCATTCCATAATATTTCTTCTAGATCCCAAAAATAAAACGAAACACGATTCACCTTCCACCTTCCAGGGAAACGGTAAGGTTATATCCCTTTCCTACTCAACCTCTCTGCTTCTCTCTTTCACACCACATTTACCTTCCCATTCCCTTAAAGCGGATCCCTCCAACTTGCAGATTCCTTCTATTCCTGCCCTTAACACTTCCCTTCTCTTCCTGCTCTTGCTCCCCTCACTTTTATTTTCCTCATTTATACTCCCTCTCTTATATTTCTTATTATCTGTTGATCCATCTTGGCTAATTTTCTTCTCCTTCCTCCTTTCTCTTTCACCTTCATTCCGTTTAATTTCTTTTTTTTCCCATTCCATCCTTCCTTCTTCTCCCTCTTCTCTTATACGACTCCACTCACCAATTAGTTTCCCACCCTCTCATTATTCTTCCTCTCTGTTCCCCTTCCCCTTTCTCCCATTCTCTCCTCTTTTTTTTCAATCGTATATTTTTCGTCGGTCCACTCCCATCTTTCCCCATCCATAGTCACCTTCTTGTATCCCATCTTTGTTCGTTTTCCTTCAGAGCGCATTTCGTTGGCCATTTCATTTATCCTTCACTGCACCTCTCTTTCCGTTTTTGTTAAATCATCCTTTACAAAGTACCTTGTGCCTTTCCACATGCTTTTTCTTCGCATAATTTCTTATCCTCCAAAGTTCTAAACTTTATTAATATTGCTCTATTCTTCCTGCCATTCTTCTCCTTTTTTCCCAACCTAAACATATTCATCACCCCGTTGTGCTATTTAATCTGTTCTTTGTGTCATTCCATATGCTCCTCAAATTCTCCACTTCCTCGTTTGCCCCTATCAGGACTACATTTAGCTTCCTTCTTTCTTTTTCCATCTCTTCTTCAGCTTTTCCAATTTTTTTATCCTCTCATCTATCTTTATTTTATCATGATCCCATTTTCCCTCTTTCTCATTACTCTCCATTTTCCACTTTTCAATGCTTGCCTTCCATTCCTCATTCTCCTTCCTTCCTTCCTTCCCCCACCTCCTTCCTTCAACTTTTTCTTTCCATCTGTATCCCGTTCATT
>WYDF02040557.1:0-12463 GCA_009867245.2 Adranes taylori | reverse complement strand
ATTTTGTAATTACATTTAAATAAAATATGACCTGGTAATGGATAGTCGTTTTACGACGGGTTATCATCTAGTATTTATATATTAATTTCCATGTTCACGCCTTTATCGGGAGGCCCCAATGAACAAACGATAAGTTTGTTGTGAGTGTTTAGGTCACTCAGTGTGTAATGTTAATGATTTTGAAAATTAATATGACCACCTGTGTGTTGTCCTGGATTCAATCCCGGGGTGCGGTGATTTTTTGAAGCCACAGATGGTCATATTAATTTTCAAAATCATTAACATTACACAGAGTGACGTAACACTCACTACAAACATCTCATTTATTCATAGGGGGCTCTCGATGGAAATTAATATATAAGTGGAAAAATAATACCAAAACAGCACCAGTAACAACACCTGACTGATGACGCGAAAACCATGCTTCGACGCAAAGTTAGTTAATTATTGTACTATTTAAAGAATTACATATTGTATACTAGTTCTACAATCGGACAACACATATTAAGAGTATCTGTATTCTGAAATCATCACCCCGCTAGTTCAGTAGGTAGAGCATGTAACCGGCAATCAGAAGGTACTGGGTTCGAGCCCCGAGTACGATGTGTGTGTGTGGGTGTGTGTTGAACACAGAATCATCAATTCGTTCTAAATTCAAATTCAATCAATAAACTTTAATTAATATGTTATCTTCTTTTCAGAGAGTCATTATTTCCTATCTTTGGTATCGATTTTACTATTTGTATTGCACTATCTATATAAAATTTATTCATTTTACTAGCTATAATTTTTGTCTCTAAGTTGTTTAGCTATAAGTTCCGTCTCAATACTATCCATTAATTTTTGATAGAAAATAAAATGAAATCCCTTAAATTTTCGGTATTTTAACGATTTTAACATCTTTTGGAAGTTGATACGAATTTAACTATATACATTAGTTTTTAATTTAAGTACTCTACAGCACTTCTATTTTGTTACATAATATAAAATATTAATTTTTTAACAATATTTTACGCTTTATTTTGTTATTACCACAAAAAAAGATCGATAAAAAGGTAAGCTCATCACTTCCAATTCATTATTCTAAAAGTTTTAGTATATCTTATTACATTCCGTAATTTATAGCAATCAACATGGATAATCTATCATGTAATGAAGATGCTGCAGGTAAGACGAATAATATGTTGGAGAAAATTCACCAGCAGGTGAATGAGGTGGTCGAAATTCGTATCCGTAGAAAATGTTCAGAAAGTGTTGGAACGCGATCATATATTATCCGAACTTGATAAGCGAGCTGATATACTCCACGACGATGGAAAACAATTTAAACAGCAAGCGCAGAAATTGAAGAGGAAAATTTTCAAAATGATGATTATTTTTGGCGTTATTGCTGTAGTTTTACTTATCATTATTATAAGTAAGTGATTAAGATTATCAATTATGTATTGCTTAGGGCAGGCTTTAGAATATTTTGTTATGTATGTCAATTGTATTTGTTATGGATTTTAAATGCAGATAAGTATACGAGGATAACATCATATCTGTTATCCTATGGGATAGTTAAATATAAGACAACAAATAAAATTGAATATATTTTTGTACAAAAATTAAAACAAGAAATTACCAGAATATTTGAAGACATTAGTCCGCTTAAATCAGGATATACCTACACAGCCACAAACAACACTAGAACTAAGTCAAACTTTCACATCGATTTTGTTCATACAATACAATCAATATTTGCAATAGGAATAAAAGAATTTAATAAATTACCGAAACAACTAATGGAAGAGATGTCTGTTAAGAAATTTAAGAAGAAGCTAGTGGAATGTATTCAGAAGGAAATAACATAATTATATTATTAGAATATATTATGTGTTGTTTATCCTTTTTGTTGTTATGTATTTTTAATCTAGTCTGTGGCTAAATAAATAATTATTGTATTGAAATTTTCTTTAAATTCAGTGTTTATAATATTTTCTTTTTATTTCTGCTTTAAATGTTTCAAACTTGTTTTATAAGTTCTATAGTTTTCGAATTATTTCAGTGTCGTTTTGTTTTGCATTATCAAAATAAAAAGTCCATCGATGTTAAAATATTTTTTTATAATTGAGAAAATTACTTGTAAATATTGAGAATATGTGTGTCTTCAAGATCTTCATGACTTGATAAAATGTTTAAAGTTTCATTTGCTGATGAAGTAGAATTTGATTTAAAAAAGGTACCTTCTAGTACTGCTAGATTTGAGTCACTGAACATTATTTAGATTTTTTTGAGAGAATAATGTTATAAATTTGCTTATAAAGAATCTTAAATTTGCCTAGTGAAAAATATAGTTAATATATTCTTTGGGATCACACTTTTTATAGATTTAGACAACAATCCTATTTCTATAATATAAGAATATCTATTTTACAGCAAACATCAATTATAATTATTTTGAAATAGATGTTTGAAAGTAATTAAAAATTATTAAACAGTTTTGTTAAAAAATCATAAAAGCATTTATAAAAACCATTATATCACCATGTAATATATAAAACTAAAAAATCAGTTTTCTTGTAAAAACTTAAAACTTTTTTAGTTACTTCAAACTTTGAATTAAATTTATCATTTTGACAATAAAAAAATCTATGTATATTTTACAATTTACTTCGGTATTATGACAATAAATATATGATTCAATTATCTATTCTATTCATTTTGACTCAATATTTATATTTAATCTTTGAGTCACACAAAAAAAATCCTGTCACACAAGCTATGCTTCAAGGCAAATACAAATCAATTACGATTTCATATAAAATATGTTTAATTATATGTTGTAAACTCTTTTACTTATAAGAAACGATGTATCGATTAGCTTAACTCTAAGCCACCATTACATTGTACAACTAGATTTAAGTATGTTGAAATCACCTGAGAAAATGAGCATATTTTAAATAGTTTTATATAAAAATATATATTTATAGCATTAGAAACCGAATTAAGTGTTCTGCTACAATAATTTTTAAATTAATGTTTTTAAAACGATTAAGTTTAATTGGCTTTTTGACTGTTGCTATTTGAAGAGCAAACCTTGTCACAATTATATTTTTCGTTTGATTCTTTCTTACTGCTCGTAAAATAATATAATTATAATTTTCATAATAAATATTATTTACTTTTACTTGTTACCGCGTTATTGTATACCACAATAGTTTCATTATATTAATTTTGAAAATCTCTTTTTGTCAGCAAGAAATAGATAATAAAAAAAATAACTGGATTTTTATATGGTTTTGATACGTATACGGAAAAAAGTATTTAACGTATGATTATAATCTAGTTGGTATAAATACAAATATCAAATCTTATTCTGATATTAAAGATTAGTTCTTACTAATATATTTTGTATTATATATCTAAATTATTTCACTATTATACTTAAATGAGTATATTTAAATATGTTTCTAAGTTTTTTTTCTTAATTATGTCAACATTTTAATATATAACACACAACAATGAAAAAACATTTTTGTTACAGAAAAATCTATTACATTTTGTTTTGGGTTATTCTAACGCGTATTTTATTTCTTATATCACGATTTGGTTATTCCTTTATTAAAACTTTATAAACTATGAAGTACTACGTCAATATCCGTTCAACATTAACGTTGTAGTTCTGATAAAAATGACCGTGTCTGGAATCGTGTTCATGTTATTACTCGTTTTGCATTATTTCCGTTCTTGGGCGATATGAAGTGAAATATACACTGAAAGAGTACAAAAAATTTGTAAGCGAAGGAGAGAGGCAGAAAGATCGGTATTGCACGGTACCTTGCCCGATGCTAATGATTATTGTCCAAGTTGGTGAACCAGAATGTATCCTCCAAGAACAAGAACGAAGTAACTAAATAAGCAAATTTTTAAAAATTCATAAAGTTTAGACAAATAATTGAATTTTTAAAAATGGATCTGATAAGTAGATAATCGGTTATTCAATAAATATTTTGTATTTTAGTTTTCAAACATCTCCTATGTCCACACTAAATTAATGTTACAAATCAAAATTTATTAAATCGCAGCAAATATAAATTATAAATTACGTTCTGTTGCTAGCGTAGGTAAAACAATATGCTGTATCCACGTAACGTATATTTCTGTATTAGTTCGGAGAAATTTAGGCCTGATTGGTGGGTCATAAAATAAATTTTATTCAAAAAAACGCTAGGTGGAATTTAGATCTGGAATTCTTTCTTAAGATCTCTTAAGATTAATTCTGCCTCAGAGTCAATACATTCTTGGTTGTTTACAATATGAATGATTATCCACATTGTCGGAATTTTTCATATGAATTAATTAACGAAGCTAATTCTTCTAACACAGTTAAATTGACCCACCAAACCACTAGATGGCGGTTAAGTACAGTGAGGAATTTTCTGCGCACATGCCTTTACTGACTTAACTTAATCCATTGCTGTGACTGGCATGACACACGACCGTCGTTATCAAAGGTTGATAGAAAAAATCCTTACATTTTCGGTATTTTAGCGATTTTAATATCTATTTGAAGTTTATACGTATTTAACTACATTAGTTTTTAACGTAAGTACCTACAGACACTTCTATTTTGCTAGATATTTAAAAAAAAAAATTTTTTTAACAATATTTTACTCTTTATTTTGTTATTGCCACATAAAAGATGGATAAGAAGGTAAACTCATCACTTCCTGCTCATTATTCTACAAATTTTAATATATCATTACATTCTGTATTTTATAGCAGCCAAAATGGATAATTCATCAGGTAGTCAAGGTGCTGCAGGTGCAGATAAGACAAATAATATGTTGGAGAAAACTCAACAACAGGTGAATGAGGTGGTCGGGATAATGAGAGTAAATGTTGAGAAAGTTTTGGAACGCGATCAGAAATTATCCGAACTTGATAGTCGAGCTGATGCACTCCAAGAAGGTGGAAAACGATTTGAACAGCAAGCCCAGAAATTGAAGAGGAAATATTGGTGGAAAAATTTGAAAATGATGATTATTTTAGGCGTAATTGGTGTAGTTTTACTTATCATTATTATAGGTAAGTCGTTAAGATTATCAATTAAAGTTTCCTGCATTGCTTAGGGCAGGCTTTAGAATATTTTGTTATGTGTGTCAATGTTTCTTAAATGTTGTGTAAATATATTTTTATTTTTGCATCATTTTCATGTTTTTAGCTATAACTTCATTAGTTTTCGAATTATTTCAGTGTAGTTTTGTTTGAATTATCAAAATAAAACGGCCATCAATGTTAATTATTTTTTTTTTATTAAAATAATAACCTATAAATATTGAAAATATTTATGTCTTCAAGATGTGTTGATCTGTGTGATGAATGTTAGCAATAATTTTTTTTTCTCTAACCCTGTAGTGGGACTCTCGTTTAATGAAACTATTGTCTCAAATTCTTCCCCGTCCACGTCTACTTTTCCCAATATTAACACCACGCAACTGACTTGAACTTAAAGTACTCGTATTGAACTTAAATCACAATTAACCCTAGGATGCATAGCTAAATTTTCATACATTAATGCATAACATGAGTCTCGCAGACGCACGCAATAATACATGTAAACTATAGAAATTAAGAACAATTATATATTTTATAAATTTATTGAAAATATGAAACAAAAAAAATTTGGAAAACACATATTTCGAAGAGTTTTGTGAACATTTTGTACAAATTAATACACTGTGCTCTCTGCATGTGGGTGTTTTACATTTACTGCACCGTAATGTACATTCGTCCAATCCTAGAAGGGCACTCGGTACATCTCTTCTTTTTTGGCGGTTCGCTGACCAGGTTGGTGGTTGCCATAGCTGGTTTCGTAACTTGTACAAATTTTTTTATGTCGTCAGGCTAATTCTTTCAAAAGGATTCTTCTTTTGTGCGCCTTTCCAATTGCATAATCTGGATTTCTATTTTGATAAATAAAAAAGGAATTTAGAGCTGCTACGTCCATGATATTTGAAAAAACGTAAATGGCGAGCACCTAGTTTGACGTTTGCTTGTATAGTTTCCTAACATTTGACTCATGTGATCAACATCTTGATGTGATAAAATTGAATGATGTCTGTATTCTTTTTGGAACTTTTCCCATCAACATTGTTATCATGATGCATGGAACTCAAAAACACAACTGATTTTTTCTTCTTAGGCTAACATAACTAACAATCGTCAGATTATCAGCAAAACCAAACATTGAGGAAAAAATGGGCCTAGTCTTATATGTCGGGAAACTGATTGGTATTTCGCCCTTTGTTTTCCGTAATGTTCCAACACATGTTATGCCGGTTGATAGAAGCTGTTGAGCTAATGGCACACTAGTGAAGAAATTATCAAATGTTGCGTTTCTAGAACTATTTTTTATAGAAGCAACTAAAGTTTTTACTACATTTTCTGACATATTTTTTGTTATCTTTTTTGTCTGGTTGCTTGCCTAAATAAACTTGACCATCAGTCACGTACCAGTTGCGCTCTCACAAATCCAAACGGATTTTATTCCATACTTTGCGGGTTTGGTTGGCTTATACTGAATAAGGCTACACCGCCCTGTGAATGACAACAACTGCTCATCAATAGTTGTAAATTTACTAGATATCAAACTCTTCTGACATTCAATAAGAAATAGTTCCCAAATATGACGAATTGGAGCAAATTTGTCGGTCTCAGGTATCGTATTTCTTGTTCTCTTATCATCAAATCTAAGAAATCTCCTTATGTTTTCAAAGCGGTTTACCGACAAAGTTGCTCTGTACATAGGGTTAGAACACTTGTCCATAAATAATTCTTTTACTAGAACATCCCAGTTTTTTTCTACACCTGCCAACAGCAGCAAACCAAGAAAAGCGTTCATTTCAACCAGATGAATATCGGCCTAAATTTTTTCCTCTATTTCATAAACTGATCTTGCTTTTTTATTTGTACATAGAATGATCTCATGAACTATTTCCGAAGTGATTAATTTATCCCAAGCACATTTTACTGATAATAAGGTGTTCCTACGTGGTAAGCAATGTCTAACATCTAATAATGTTTGACAAGCAGTTTTTTGAAGAGTTGGCACTGAACTAGTCCACTTGAAACCATTTCGACCAATAAAAGTGTCTAAAGAATTATCGATATCCTCATCCGTTGAATCGGAATCAGTATCTTCCTCTATTTCAACTAAATCTATTCCATCTTCATTTGGAAGAGGCCATTCCAAATCTGACGTGTCGCTCGTCACCGAAACTTCATCACAATCCACTTCATTGAATCATTGCATCACAGTAGCCAGCCTTTGAAAACTTACACATTCTACAAGCAGACATGAAAATGAGACAAAACTTCTACTCGTATAACATGTATAACCTACCAAATAAATCCTTATTATTCAAATCGTAAATATTTTCTATCTTTTCCGTTTTTCTTTATTCTATAGGCCACCAAAAGCTCATTCAATTTTATATGAAACATTTTTTCTCAAATTATAAATTAAGATATCTACAGGGTGTAAAGTTTGCGATCGATTTACTTGAGACTGGCTATTGTATTACATTAAATATCTCGGTTCATATGAAAGTTGAAAAAATAAAACTTCGGGAACAAGTGTATGACCCAGGGACCTCAATTTTTTACTCAAAGGAAGAAAGAGTGACTCTAAAACGATAGTGGGGAAATATAAAGTCAAAAACGGCAGCAGACCGTGCGACAAGCGGACAAATTCATAAGACCAAGGCAGTCTGCCGTGCTGTTCTTTTAGAAATTAGCAGAAAGGAAATCGTGGGAGTCAAGAGGGATCGTGGGCCATGCCAAACCGGACAGCGCATGTTGGCAAATACTGGGAAAATGAGAGTCAAGACGGCCGTAGACCGCGGCAAAGCGGACAGCGAAGCTGTCTGCGCCATAGGCAAATATGGGGACCGGGTGATTCATGGGTAGGCGGGATATTCATGGGTTAGAGCAATGTTGTTTAGCTTACCCTAAACACTATTGTGCTAATTGATTTTAATAGACGACTTAAAAGGTGACAGTCAAAACTAAAAGGTTCAACTTTTGTTTTATGCAAGATGTAACAAAACCCGTATATGAAAGAGGGGGTGGCGAATTTTTTTCAAAAATCTGAATATGAATTATATATGCCAAGACATATGTCAAGGCGCACGAACTACCAGTTTAAATTATTTCAAAGTTACAAGATTAAAAACTGTAGTGAGTCTCGGAGACTCATGGTATGCATCCTAGGGTTAAAATGGAGTTGAGGTGAGAATATTTTTAACAGCTTATTTTAGGTTTAAAATAACTGATTTTATTTATTGGTGTTGTGTGTGGGGTATATTTGATCAAGTACGTTTTTTTTTTGTCAATTTGGTTTTAGTTTTACAGTTTTATTTAGACACGGTTCTGATATTATACTATTATTATTATTATTATTATCATCTTATCTCGTGGTTTAAGATTACTAATAATTTTATTATAGTTTAGTTTTTGTGCATGTGAATCATTAATTTGAAACAATATAATTTAAATTTGACGTACTTTTATTTATTTGTTTAATAAAATTTTTTATGTTACAATTGTATTTTCTGAATTAATTGGAGATTGAAATATTTTTGAAAACATTTATGCATGATAAATTGGTTCTTTTCAAAAATGAATTGCTATAATATCCAGTTGCGTACCATCAAATTTTTGAGCGCTCTCTTCCAATCTGCTACTGATATTTTATCAGATTTCAACTCTCAACGATTTAAGAAACTCTGAATATAATTTGAGTGTTATCTGTTTCCTACTGTCTGTCTGTAACGTCCGAATCACTTTCAAATGTTAAAAGTTCCTCTTTCTAGTTTAAAGTGTTATGAGCGATATTCTAGAAATGACTAGATAAAACGTTTAATGTTTCATTTGCTGATCGAAAGAATTTGACTTGACAGAGATATCTTCAAGTACACCTGAAATATTTATTGTGTTTATAGATTTTGTACGGACAGTACATTTTTCATAAAACAGTTATTATTTTTAAAACCTTTCTATTAGCTTAACATGATTGATGTTTTTCAGTATATTTATTTATGTTGTATTGTAAATATTGTGTGTGGCCCTTGCATTGTAATTTAATTTCTAGCTTCACTGGCCTCTAATTAACAAATCCAAAAATTCATAGTGTCCGTGGCGCCCTACTTCCAATCAAACGAGAAATCAATAACAACTGCACCAACTGCGGTAGCACACAACAATAGTTCGTTGACATCCGGCCCGAAACCATGAGAGCATCAGGATTTTAAGCCATTGGACACTACTGTATTATGATAACAATTTACATATTTCCTTTATTCATGTATTTGTATGATTTTATTGTAAGTACGTAGCGCGTGCGTGTATAAAGGCCAATTAAATATCACTATGGTTAACAATTTGTGATTCGTCTGAATATCTGAATTTCTTTTCACTTGACATGGGTAAATATTGTTAATTAAGCTGATAAAATGTTTTACAATTAAATTATAAGTAATAAAATGTTTTGCTGACATTTAAAATCAGTATTTCACTGACATCTAAAAATATTTTTAATTTTTTCTTTTTAATTTATTTGTATTTTTTCTTTTCATGTATTATGTTAAATTTACATGGTATTATTATAATTGCATTATGCGACTTTTGAAATTCTTTCTCTATATGTTCTTAATGGATTTCGGAATGTTTGAATGTATAATAAAATAATCCAACAGCGTTAAAATTTAAATGTTAAAATTAAAATTCAAGCGAAGAGACATTCTATATTCGTTGATAGTTTATTCATGTGTACTTATATTATTTATTTCCGTTAAGATTTGAGTCTCAACATTATTTGATTTTTGCTATGAAAATAACGTTATTAATTTGCTTATAAAGAATCTTGAATATGTCAGTGAAAAATAGTTAATATATTCTTTCGGATCACCCTTTTTATATAGGTTTAGACAACAATCCTATTTCTATAACATAAAAATATTTATTTTACATAAAACAAATTATAATTATGAAGTATATGTTTCAGAGTAATTAAAAAGAATTTTTTAATTAAAAGCGAGGAAAAAGGAATTGTAAATTGATTTTCACATGAATTAAAAAATCATATATAGCATTTATAAAAAAATATATTACATATAATATATAAAACTAAAAAATCATTTTTCTTGTAAAAATTTGTAACATAAATAAAAACTTTAAATGCTTTTTAATAAATTCAAACTCTGAATCAAACTTATCATTTTGACTCAATAAAAAAAACGTATGTATATTTTATAATTTACTTCGGTATTATCACAATCAAGATTTGTTCTATTCATTTTGACTCAATATTTATATTTAATGCATTTCACATAAAACTCCTTGATATATGGTATTATTTTAGATAACTTATGACTTTTAATAAAATAACAAACATAATGAATTGTTATTTTAAGGACTTACAGATATTACCTGAGTAAATAAGAATATTTTGAACAGTTTTATATCAAAATATATTTTTGTCGCATGAGAAACCGAATTAAGTATTCTGCTTCAATAATTTTCAAATTAATGTTTTTAAAATGATTAAGTTTAATTGGCTTTTTTGACTGTTGCTATTTGAAGAGCAAACCTTTTCAAAATTGTATTTTGGTTTGTTTCCTTCATACTGTTCGCAAAATAATGTAATTATAATTTTCATAATAAATATTAATTACTTTTACTTGTTATATACCGTTGTTGTATACCACAGTGATTTCATTTTATTAATTTTGAAATGTATTTGTAATCAAAAAAATTATTTAAAAAAATAACCAGATGTATTTATTATATTATGGTTTTAATACGTATATTATAGTAAAAAAGTATTTTAAATCTGATTATAATGTAGTTCGTAAATACATGTGTGAAATCTTATTCTTATATCAAAGATTAGGTCTTACTAATATATATATTTTATATTATATATCTAAACTATTTCACTATTATACTTATATTTATGGGTATATTTAAATATATTTCTATGTTACTAAGATTTTTTCTTAATTATGTGAACATTTTAATATATAACACAGGTCAATGAACACATTTTTGTTACAGAAAAATCTATCTATTTTGTTTTGGGTTTTTCTAACGCATATTTTATTTCTTGTGATGCGTTTAGTTATTCATTTATTAAAATTTCATAAACTATGAGGTACTGCATTAATATCCGTTCAACGTTCTAGTTCTGGTAAAAATGACGGTGCTTGGAACTGTATTCCAAGTTATTACTCGTCTTACATTATTTCTGTCCTTGAGTGAAATCAAGTTAAATATACACTGAACAAAAGTGTACGAAGAAATCATGACAAGTTATGTGTTTAAAAATTACGTCCATATGTGACGTCACATGAGGAAATTATCAATGCACATTTTTTAAGTATGCCTCCATTGTCAATAGTTCTACTAGTGCGTATGTAACTTATTGGCTCGTCGACGCATAAGCAAAACTCCAGAAAAAGAAACGAAATTAGAAAGAGATAAAGAGTTACATCCAAATTAAAAGTCCTAGACACATGCCTATAGTTCAGTTGATCATTTAACCAATAGAGATTTTGCTTTGCAAAAGCACATGTACAAAACGATCAATATTACAGTATCTTCTACACGTGCTAACAAATCTCACACAATTTTCATTTGTTTATTAAATCAAAAACGTATGCGATGTTGCCAGCTTGCTATTATACACTTCTAGTGCTTCATATTTAGTGTCATGTGTATTTAAAACAAATAAATAATGCTGGTAAGTAAACAAATTCTTATTGTTTTGAATAATATTATGACTAAATAGTTTATTAGACTGTAATTATATTTATGTTGAAGAAAATTATTTTTAGTTTTCGAAAGTACGCACATGCTATAAGATTTTAAATTTAATTCTTCGTTGTTAGTTATAAAAGATTTGTTAAAGTTGAATTGTTGAATTTTACATATACTAAAGTTTTGTGAGTTTTAAATAAACAATGAATGACTATAAAAGTTGGAGTGTATTGCGCGTATAAAAACTGCTAGATTCGCTTTTATATGAAAGAAGAAAAATTTATAAAATTCTTTAAATTTCTATTAGATACAGCAGTGTAAGTATTAAACATCGTGAAAAAGTATACGCATAAATGTATATTTATTTCATATTAGTTCTAACGAGTACTTTTATACAGTTCTAGAAAATGGTTACATGCTTCAGGTAGAGACGATCATAAGTTCAATAACATAACAAGAATTAAATTCTATATAATTTAAAACTTTTTCTCGGAATCTTTTTGCATATATATTTATCAGCTAGAAACTATATTCTATGATTATTTTGAACAATATATTTGTAATAAGAGCGTTGGATATAATCTTTATTTGAAATGTAAAGAAGTTGAAGCATTTATAAATCCTTGTGTAAATTTTAATTTAGAAGATTTAATTAAATTAT
>WYDF02040546.1:0-12465 GCA_009867245.2 Adranes taylori | reverse complement strand
CCCATGGACAATTTTATGGCTATCTGTAAATATATGTCACTAGATCAAACTAGGTTTTATTTGATTTAATTTATCTACCAACCAATGTAACATCATCACATGGCGTTCCTCCGAAGCTTATAGGATCCTCCGAAGTTTATTTAAATATCAAAATTTAACAATTTTAAAGTTTCTTGTTCTAAAGCGATGGTACGACTACACATACGCCAGGGAAACAACTGAAACAAATTTGGAATCAAAAATTATTGACAAATTAGGTTATTGACAATTTCAAACAAAACTTGTCCCGAATGCTAAATTGCGGTTAAGAGAAGAATATCTTTCCAGTACTGATTTGATTATTGCTATTCGGAAATTCTTCTTAACTCAAGAAAGAGCGGTTCCTCTAGCAGTTAAACTCTACAAGGCTAGTTAAGGCCATAAAAACACTGAGGATTTTGGGGCACGTATTGAATCACTTGCAGTTAAACTAACAATAGCACAGGCAAATGGTGACACTAACGCACAAAAAATTTTAGTTATAACAAATGATTCCTAAAAACTTGCTATACGAACATTTACGTCAGAGTTGAATAGTTGGAACATTAGTACCAATATAAGGGCGCGAAATTTCGATGCATTAAAAGACGCAATTTAGTGTGCACGCGACAAATACAATATACAAAACATACGCGCAAAATTCGCAAGGAAATGCACAAACATTGTATACGCATAGGGCACAGAAGTTTTGTAAGAACTGACAAGTTTCAATATCATTCAAATAATACTACGGATAAGAAAGGAAATACTGACAGTAAAAAGCAGTTTAATGATATGTTGTTTCAGCATAAAAGTAATGTAAATAAAAATCAAGTTAATAGATTTTTTTTTCGTCGCTAAAGATGAATTTGCGATGAGTTAGCACCGGGTCATCCACAAGATCTACGACATGAGAATACCTAAGTAATATTTTTACCAAAAAATACGACTTTATTATTAGATCTATTAGATCAGGGGATAATTTCAACTTACGGCAAATCGTTGATGATTAAGATGCGAGTTTTGGCCAAGACGTAAGGCAAAAATGTCAATTGATAACATGGCGCAATATCATGCAATTAGCGCCAACCTCCTTCTTTACGAAATCAAACGCTTCAAAATTCAGCATTAACAGTTTCGCCAGATACTTGTTATAAATTAATTGTTTTTAAAATAAATTAACTAAGTTATACGCATAAAAATTAGTTTTTCTTCTCATTTTGAACATGTTTACTACTTTGGAACACACCTTGTTGTTAATCTCGCCGCGCTTCCAATAGAAAAATTCTACAACGAAATTTTTGTTTCCTTGTACACTTAAATAAAATTATAACGTGAATATTGTTTGAGAAATATAAACTAAATCTGAAAGTAAATATGTTTCATTTAATAGTCACCGATTGCAATATTTAAATTTACCCAAAGCCATGAATTTAATTACGCATAGAATTTAATCAGGTATATAATTTATATTGACATCTGTTGTTAATTGCAATTATTAGATTTGAAAATAAATAATTTCTAATATCTTATAATATAAATAAAACATTCAATATGTGTTTTAATGCATTGTGCTAGTCTCTTGCGTAATATTAATAATAATCACAATATAAAAACATTTCTAACATGCTTCTAAAATAAAGTGACAGAAAAGTTCTACGTAAAAAAAATATTGTAATGTAGTTATTCGAATTCCCGACAAATTGTAGAACCCATTATCAACCCCTAATTATAAATTTGGTGTAGCATATTTTGTTCTATGAATTGCGTATATTTATAGCCTATATTGTATTTTTCGCACATTTTAAAATTAATTGTTTTTAAAGAAATTTTCTTAGACCGAAAATTTAATTGGCAACATACATTAAATGAACGACGAGACATCGATTCATTCAAAAACGTACCGTTATCCTGACATCCATAAAAAAGAGGTAGAACAACAAATTATTAATAGGTAGGAACAATCATTATACGCCATTCCAATTCTGTATGGTCCTCCCCAATATGAGTGGTTCCCAAAAATCTCAACCCGTCAAGACGTCCTAACTTCAGGATAGTAATTGAATATAGAAAGCTCAATGAGAGGATAGTTACGGATAGTTATCCACTTCCAAATATTTCCGACCTATTGGATAAATTACGGAAAAGTATGTATTATATAACTCTTTATAAATTACGGATATAGAAAAAGTATAAAGTCCTAGTATAGACTTACCTGTATAGAATATTGAAGTACGGCTTAGTGTACAGTCCACATTTTAATTCAATGATAAATAGGTGTTTCAAAACTCCATTCATTAACAACTTGCATTTTAGATGCCTCAGCTACGAGACTTTGAAATGTTTTAGGAAGGCAATTACCGCCCCTTCTATAGAAACATGTGCGCATTTTAATACGCAAATAAATGGGGTTTTGGAATACTTGGTTTTCATTAAATTAGGTACTAAGTCACGAATTGAATATTTAGGTACTACGGCACGAAGTGATTTTCACTAAGTCACGAAGTGAATATTCTTCCATTTAATCAGATCAATTTCCTATAATATGACTGTCTTTTCAGCAGCATCACCACCACTACCACCACCATCGCTAGTCTCAACAATACGCGATTTCTCAGCAATAGGTTTTGTGAAATGTCTATCTCTCATTTCCTTAGGAGGGTCTATGTTTGGTCCTCTTTGTGTTTAATTGGTTTGTGTTTAATCACCAAATGAATTAACGAAATAAAACAAATGCATTGTAGGCTCATATATTTAATGCGTTGAACTGCCCAATGCTAATTTTTAAGTAATCTTATTTCAAAATTGTTATCTGTAACGATATATTTGGATTAACTAATCGGATATATGTATATGACTCCATGTTTATATTGCAAGAAGTTAATAGGCATCACATACTTCGAGGTGATCGGGATTAGTTAATTATGCGTTATCCATCAAGATGAAATTCTTTAGATACCTGTTTTTTATATGTATTGAGTTCTGAATAAAATAGTTAAAAATCGGTGAGTAAAATAGAGCATAACATTATATGGAATTCTAATTAAAAAACCTAATACATATATATATATATATATATATATATATATATATATATATTGTAAAATAATTACTTAGGTATGGGTATTACACGAGACAAACTTAATAACTTTACATACGAGCAACATAGGAAATTTTCAAATAATATATGAATGAATGGATGTATAACTTATTGCTTGTAATAAAATATTTACGAGATCATATCATAACCCCTCCCTCATTAATTTAAAATTGATCCTGTTAAAGTTTCATTGAACAATTTCTAATGGATGAACTAGATTTATTGGTTTCGGAACTCCGTTATTTTAGGACTTAATCATCTTCGAAATACGGAGAGTACTATAAGGCAATTAACTGTTACAAAAGCGTCTCGTATTGACATTAGCAGATAGCTGCTGAAGAAAATTTCACGTGATAGGTACTTTGACAATTTTGCTATGACACTCGCAATTGATGGATTAAATAGGATATTTTCCAACAGAATATTCTGCAGAAATTTCGCTTAATAGCAGTTGATAACTCAGATTTTCTTACAAAATGGTTCATCCGACGCGGTATGGGATTTAACAGAGCTAGGCATTTAGTTTCATTTTACCCATACGAGTGCTAAAAATTCCTTCATTTTCATGGGTTGGAGTTCGACTTGATCTATTTCTTGACATATGGGATTATTTCGCGTTTTTCTATTTTGTTTTCAATTTTTGCCCTCAAAAATATTAGAAACTCTTGTATGACTAATCTGATTGGAGCAGTGCCTGTCAATAGGATCGAAGTTTCTGTGAGTATCCTCTGTAAACTGTGGTCACTCAGAGTAAGGCTGGACATTAAGTTTTAAGCATGAAATTATGGTGTATTTTAAGACTGCCTACTGTGGGCAAAAGTTTTATAATGCTTAGAGCGCGGTGGATTGTAGCTTGAAGACGCTTGCTCTCTGTTCATAGTAACACTAAGGTACTGTAATATTTCTTTGAATACGATTTGATATCCGTTAACGCTAACTTTCGGTTCAGCATATATTCCTTTACTACAAAAACGCTCAGATGAGCGTTTTTGTTTCCTTTTCGTTTTTTGGAGCTTCCTACTTGCCCATACAATTTAAAATTTTCACAAGCAGTCTGTTTAAGACTTGTTCAAGTATCAATGTTTTCTCAGAGATACCCCAAAACTCAATGACGACACCGTATCCAACTAACTTGCCCCATATTTCATATTTAGTTTCGTAAATATCATGACGTTCTATTATGGTGGCCCTAAAACTAAATATTTTCCTACCGAATATTCTGCGCTAAAGCATTGACAAATCTTTGCTTAGTGCCAGTTGAAAACTCATTAAAAAGGCTTCATCCGATGCGCTATGGGATTTATGTGAGAGCATTCAGGTTTTTCTTACCCATACGGGTTAAATGCTAAAAATGTCTTCATTTTCATGTTTTGGAGTTGGAGTTAGCCTATTTCTTGAGATAGGGTATTACTTTGCATCAGTAGTTTTTATCCATTTTGCCCCTTTTAAAATATTATATCCAATTTTTGCTCTATCAAACATTAGAAGCTATTGAGCTAGTAATATGATTTGAGCAATTCCTGCCAGTACCACTGAAATTTCCATGAGGTTCCTCTGTAAACTATGGTAAGTCCAATTAACGCTGGGCGCTAAACTTTAAGGATGAAATCAGTGTCTATTTTAAGACCGCCTACTTTGGGCATAAGTTGTATAACGCTGCAACTTCTTGGTTAGCGCGCTGGCTTGCTGCTTAAAGATGCTTTGCTTTTTGTTTATAGTTAGACTAAGGGGCTCTAATGTTTCTTTGGTCAACGTGTACCAAACGTATACCGTGTTTACCGATACCAAGCATATTTTCTTTTATACATCAGCATCTGTTTTTCTAGCGCTATTTGAAGCTTCGCAATTGCCACCCAATTTCGAATTTTCACAAGTGTCCCATGTAAGATTTGTTCTAGTATCAATTTTTTTTCCTTCGTAGAAACGTAGTAAGTCAATGACGGCACCGTATTCAACTGACTTTACTAATACTTCCGTAAGTCCATCGTTAATGATATTCTATTATGTTGGCCCCAAAACTGTACCCTGATATTTGATGAAACCTTGAAAATAATATCAGAAAATGCAGGCAAATTGTTGACGATCTCATTATGTGTCGGAAGTGAGGTGTGGTCCACTGATTGGTACGCTCTACTCTAAGGCGAAAGTTGAAATTGTAAACAAATCAATAACTGAAATATTTTGCATAAAATGATTCCTGAAAAACAGAAATAAAGTAAAATGATATACTTAATTTACTAACAAATATTTCAAGTAATTCTGTCGTCAGAAAATTAGCAATTTACCCAGATCTCCCTAATTAATTGTATCAAGTCAATAAACAGCAGCGTAACCACTATTGGATAATTGTACATGTAACATATATGTATCTCATAGGCTAAAAATTTGAATAAAAATAGTAGTTTCTTTGTAAACAATTCGTAAAACAAGCTAATTATTGGTTACTAATCATTAATCATTGCATTAATTACCATACGACTGATTTTGCAAGTAATACGGTTATGACTTTACCCTTAGGTGTTATCGCTTTCCATTACTTGTTTAAAATAATCTATGATTGAATAATTCCTTTATAAATATATACAATATACTTTTGCATGTAGTTTTTGTAATTTCGATATTCCCAAATAAATTAACTTCAAATAAAAAATGTAATCACTAAAATCTTTCACAATATTAGTTGACATATTTTCAGTCCATTTACTCTGGATTGTAAATAAACTATTGAAATTAAAGGAATTTTCAATAATATTGATTGATTAGAAGAGGATTGTATCGATTCCACCAAGAAGGGAGGATTGGAGGATCAAAGATTGGATTGGGCCAAGGATTAGAGGGACAAGTACGATTGGTATCTATTCAGTCAAGGCAGATTGTATCTATTCCATAACAACGTTTAAAATTCTATATCTTCTACAATATCCCTTAGCATTAATGACTGTTCCGCAACGGCGAGGCATAGACTCGATCAATTAATTGTTTTATCAGGTCTGGTTAGTTAGTTTAGTCAGTTATAGGTTAGTTAATTAGAGTTTCAATTTAAGTTAGTTAATTATAGTTCCAATGTACATAAGTTAGCCTCTGTAAAAAATTTGATGGCTGGATTGCAGATATGCATAGTATCTATCATTTTAGATTGGATTGCCTATATTGTAAATCCAATAATTATCGTGTTTTATCGGTAAAAATAGTAGTAGTAAAAAAGATTGATATAGGATAGCGTGTCTTAGGTCCAATATATAGTTATGTAGTTAATATTAACTAACCCCCGCCTTTTGGATAAGCAGATAATTATCTTTCCTTCCATAACTCCTTTCGTCGATAATATAATTAAATCCGACAAAATCAAGAAATTCACTCATTTCATTTCAAAAGCAGATCTAAGAGCTAGGTAAGAGCTAGAAACAATAAAGACCATGAGACAATTTTGGTAGTACCAATGAAAATGTTATTTCACAATAACATACTCTGAGGTGAATTTAGATTCTTCCGTTGTCCACAATTTTAATTGTTTTGACAATACGTAATTAGTAAAGCCCTACACATCTCAAGAGTAATTACTTTTTCTCGGAAATTGTTTGTCCTTGATGGTAATTGACTCTATTAGATATAGATTTATGAATGATTCTGGTTTTACTTTAAATTATTTTAGTATTCATGGACGCATTCTAATTCATAAATGTTAATCATTGGTAATAAAAAGTTTGTAATTAAAGTCCTACCTTGTTTATTTTTAAACAGAATGGATAGATGAATCCTAGATAGAGTCTACGCATTCCCCTTAAAATTAAGTATGACTTAATTTATGTTTGTGACATGATATTATAACGAACCTGCAATAAAACAAACACAAATTAATAATGTTATGAATGAAATATACGGTTATTTAATATAAGCGGCGCCTCCACCAAATTGCCGCAGCCCATTTTTTTAAAAGGAGTAAATGGGGGGTTTGTTGCTCAGATTTGCGAGAGGCATTAACACATAACTGTAATTAAATGAAAGAGCATAATGTATTTTCCTTACAAATATAATATATAGTTTATCGAATAATTAAACGAAATTAATTATCAAACATGGATAATCTTTAAAAAATTTAATTCTTTTAACCAGCTTAAATGAATAATCGGATTGTCTTACATACGTGTACCTATTTACGTTGTCATATCATTTTCACTGACTCTGCTTGTTTAAATTGTTTAATTTGAAGTTTGTTAGCCGCTTACTTCTGCGCACATTACATACCTGATTTTGAATAATCCTACATTATTCCAAAATGTCCTTTTATATCCTACCTAAGAATTCCCGCTTTTTCTAATAGGTTTGGTAAAAAACATTCTCAAGCTACTATGCTTGTTTAATGTCTTGATATAGTTAGCTTTAGCCATGGGGCTCCGACGCCATTGCTCCGAGCCTCATGGGGATGCAAAAAATGTGGGGTTCCAACCTATTGAAAAAAAATATTCCTCTATACTACTGGCATCACCAAGATTGGTATTTTTCACACCGAGTCAGGTACTTCAACCAATAGGTTTGTGCTCTTGTTTGTTGACACGTCCGTGGAGTTGTAAACTTGTCTTATTCATTAGTGGTTTTGCTTTCTGCAGCATCTTAAGCACTAGCATTTGCTGTTTCGGTAGTTTCCATGTACGATGGGTTACTTGCCGTTTGTATTTTGACTTTTAGAGTGTTGGCCGAAAAGCTTTGCTCTGTGATATTTTCACATAGCCCTTTTTCCAGCTCCTTTCTTTCTGATTCCCAATCAGGGCAGATTATTATTGTGTGCGCAGCATCTTCCTGGTTGGCACCTTACTGATTGTAATTATCATTATCGGATTTTCCTATTCTTTTCAGATAGGCTTGGAATTGTCCGTGTCCTGCTAACATCTGTGTCATCCAATAGCTAAGTTCTCCGTTTTTTCTGCTTGCCCATTAGTCTATGTTGGCTATTAGTATCCTGGATACGGTGACTCTAGGCGAATTCCCTCCTATATGGTGCCTCTAGGCGAGAGCTCTATGTCTCGTTAGCAACAATCCTCTAAGTCTTTTTAAAAAATCACATTCCTTACACTTGAATGGTTCTTCCACTAAATGTTTTCGTTTGTGAATCCTTAAATTAGAAGTGTTTGGTATTTTTAAGTCACAATCGGTACACTCAAAATACTTCGTTCGGTAACTACCAGAGCTCTGTTTAGTGTAGTTTTATAATCATATTCTTAACACTCAACGCGCTTTATTTGTCCTGAATGAATAATTTTATGTATTATTAGCAAACTGCTTTTATATGCAGTTTTAAAATGAACTGGTCTATGTACTACCAGACCTTTTTGCGTAGTTTTATAATCACAAACCGAACACTAATATTGTTTTTGTTCTGAATGAATAAGTTTGTGTGTTATCACCTGTTTTGCTGTCTAGTTTTAAAATCGCATTCCGTACATTCGACGAGCTTCACTTCCAATTAAATTCGTTTGCGTTCCAGTACTATGTCTTCTTCTATAGTTTCAAAATAACATTTCGTACAGTTCATAGATTGTTCTTCTAAATAAGTGAGTGATCGTCTTTCAGATTCTAAAAATTAATACGTTTTTCTAGAATGTATTAGAAATTTATTGCACTTTAACCTGCTTGCCAATTATTTCCCAATTATACCAATTATTTTTCCAGCACATTTTCAGTCCCGCATATTTTCGGTACGTGGGAGTATACCTTCGTAGTATACCTATATGAACGGAATGTTAAATGGAAATAGGACGGGAATTTTGTGGAGTACTCTGCATAATTATATAAACATTTTGTATTAATAATCTTTGTAGATGACTGTTGTAATATAAATTATTCTATGAAATAGACCCTGAAACATGGAAGTGAATAACACTACAGATTAGGAACATTACGTAAAGGTGAACTATCACTTAATCAATGTCAAAATATTGTGCTCGTTTTCTTAAATGCGAACGGTTATGATTTCTTGTTCGCAAATTTTGTATAGCGAGCTGCTCTTTGCATCGAAGTTCATGCGGTTCGCCGCAAATTTATTTTTTTCTAGGATAATCACTTATACCACACGGAGTAGTAGTAGTAGTATGCTTCCATTTGAATAACTGCATGTTGGTACTAATCCACGACACAATTTCGTATTATATTTCATAGTTTCAATGAATTATTACCAGAAATGTGTTTCGTAATAAATAGCAGTCGTATTTAATTTCGGTTGATAGGTACCATTGCGTGTGGAAAGTTTTGATATCGATTATAACTTCTCAGACTTTTTAATGATTGTAATTATTTAATATTTTTAATGATACAGGGTTTACTTTTATTAAAGCATGATCGTGGAATTGCTTTTACTTTCTTTTCTTAACCACTTTTCGACTTCCTAATTGTTCTTTTTGTGATGCAAAAAAGATCTGTATAAGTATACTATGCCAATGTTTGGAGGTATTGATGCTGATGTTGGTTAGGATATATGATCGGGAGCAGTCAAAGATCTTTTAGTATAAGATCCTCTACGTCCCGTTTGAGAATCACATTCCTTACACCTGAAAAGTTTCTTCCCAGAATGAATTCGTTGTTAATCTGTAAATAGAATTACGTGTTGTTTTGTAGTCACATTCTGTACACCCACAATGCTTCTTTTCCGAATGAGTTAGTTCGTTAGCTGCCAGAGCCTTTTTCTCTTCTTTCATAATCACATTCTCAACACTCAAATCGCTTTATTTGTCCTTTGTGAATAAGCCTATATATTACCTAACTGCTTTTATGTAATTTTAATTTCCCATTCTGTGTTCTTGTAAGGTTCCTGAGTGAATTTTGATAGCTATTTTTGCATCACATTTTGTACAGTCATAAAACATTCTTTCCAATTTATATTTTAATTATATGAAAGCATGATCGTGGTTATTATTTTCTTTTCGTAACGACCATACCGCATTCTTACCTTTTCTGTAACACAAATTGCGCATACATGAACCTCAGGGCTGCTAAGAACTGGTTGTTTAATTTAACCGTACATATATATTATGTCTATTTTTGGATGTATTGATGCTGGTGTTGGTTACGATATTTGGTCGTGAGCAGTCAATGATCTTCTAGTAAAACATCTTTTATGTCCCGTAGGAAAATGACATTCCTTACACCTGAAAGGTTTCTTCTCTGACTGAATTCGTTTGTTAATCCGTAAATTAGAATTACGTTGTTTTGTAGTCACATTCTGTACACTCACAATGCTTCTATTCCGAATCAATTGGTCCATTAGCTACCAGAGCCTTCTTGTCTTCTCTTATAATCACATTCTCAACACTCAAATCGCTTTATTTGTCCTTTGTGAATAAGCCTATGTATTACCTAACTGTTTTTATGTAATTTTAATTTCGCATTCTGTGTTCTTGTAAGGTTCCTGAGTGAATTCGTCCTTTGACTTTCAGGCGTTTTTTTGTGTAGTTTTAAAATCAAAACCAATCACTCGAATTGGTGCTGTTCTGAATAGATAAGATTGTGTGATATCAAACTATCTTGATGTGCAGTTTCAAAATCGCATTCCGTACATTTGAAAAGCTTTACTACTAAATGACTTATAGTAAAACATCTTCTATGTCCCGTATGAAAATCACATTCCTAACACCTGAAAGGTTTCTTCTCTGGCTAAATTCGTTTGTTAATCCGTAAATTAGAATTACGTGTTGTTTTGTAGTCACATTCTATACACTCACGATCCATCTTATCCAAATGAATTGCTTCGTTTGCTCTCAAAGCCTTTTTGTCTACTTTCACATTCTGAATACTCAAATCGTTTTATTTGTCGTGAATGAATAAGCTTTTGTATAACCAAGCTATTTGTATATGTCGTTTTAAAACCGCATTCCGTGCACTCACTAGGTTTCTCTCGCGAATGAACTAGCCCGTGAGGTTTCATATGTTGTATTTGTGTAGTATTGTAATTAAAACCGAACACTCAAATTGGTGTTGTTCTGAATTAGTAAGCATGTTTGTTATCAAACTGTATAGATGTGCAGTTTTAAAATTGCATTGCATACATTCGAAAAACTTTGCTGCTAAATTTCTAAATGTTATGTCGTTTGTGTTTTGACTTCATTGACCACTATTTTGATTTCATTTGTCGTTTCAAAATAATATCCGTACACTTGATAGATTGTTCTTCTACCTAAATTAGTGTGTTATTTACAAGATTAATTTTATTACCTATTTTGTCATCACTTTTTAAACTTTCCATCCGTTTTATATTTTGCTTTCATTAATGTAAGATCATGGTTCTGTTGTTATTTTCTTTTCATAACTACCATACCGCTTTTTAATTTTTATTTTCTTGTAACACAAAATGTTCATGCATGAACTTCAGGCGTGCGAAGTAGTGGTTATTTATTGTATATATATATTCTATGTCAATGTTTGGATGTATTGACGTTGATATTGATTAGGATATATGGTCGAAAGGTCTGTTTATTGCTGAAGATAATGAGAATATCGTCCATTCATTCATTGGAATCAATGATACAAAATATAAGTATAGTACGTTGAGCTGTAATTGTGATGAGCGATTGTATGGACACTAATTTATTTAGGAAAACGATCTATCAAGTGTACGGAATGTGATTTTGAAACTACTGAAACAGACACAGTAGTAGAATTCAAACTAATTCATTTAGAAGTGAAGATGTCGAATGTTCGAAATGCGTTTTTAAAACAGCACATCAATAAAGTTTGATATCACAAAAGATTATTCATTCAGAACAGCAGCAGTTTGAGTGTTCGGTTTATGATTATAAAATTACACAAAGAAGTCTGAAAGTTTACGGACGAGTTCATTCAAGTAAAAAACCTATCCAATATGCGGAATGCGATTTTAAGTCTGCACATAAAAGCAGTTTGGTAATACATAACTTTATTCATTATAACCGATTATAGGGCAAATAAACCGATTATAGTGTTTAGAATTTGATTATAACACTACTAAAAAAGTGCTCTGGTAACTAACGGACGCATTCATTCGGGAAAGAAGCATTTTGAGTATACAGAATGCGACCAAGAAACAACACTTAAAACTAATTTACAGATTCACAAACGAATAAACTCAGGGCAGAAACCTTTCAAGTGTAGGGTATGTGATTTTCATGCGGGACATAGAGGATATTTGACTGTTTACAAACGAATGCATACAGGTCACTGGCCATTTGCGTATAACGCATACGATTATAAATTATTAATTAAAACATATCGCTTATAGATCGTTCCAAATCTTATTTGATTTCGAAGAAGCTTTCTGGAACCATGGAAGAGCCCTTGGCCATAAAATGTCCTAGCGAAAAATGTACTCTGTTGTCATTAAT
>WYDF02040535.1:0-12465 GCA_009867245.2 Adranes taylori | reverse complement strand
AACTTAATGTTCAATAAATTTTACATGAGTTAAATTATTTTTAATATAAACCGTAGAACAATAATAATTAATAATGTACTAAACATTTATTTATTAAAATATCCTAAATATGCTTTTTATCCCAACCGGATAAAATGATATAGCTTTTAAGCTAAATTTATTGACAAACTGGAAATTAGTAATAATTATTACTAATTATGCATTTGCATAATAACATTTTTATCATTTAATATTAATAACAATTATTATGATTACACAGATTTTGTTCATGCTAATAAATTATATATTGGGTGAACATAATACGCTGTTAAAATATGGTCTTCAAAATATGTTGAATTGGGAATTACTTCAACATAATCATTTACCGATTGTCAAATTTCGACTTGCCGGTTCATCATAGGATTGTTATTCGTTATTCAGTGTTGGCATATTACAATTGCTAGAATTTTAATTACATATTATAATTATGATCTGATTTTGAAAGTAGACTTGGGCAAGCACAGCATTTATGACAATAGGTATGGAGAAGTCATTCTTATAGCGGCAAAATGCAAATATAATTCAACTGTTAGGGATCTTATGCAAGGAGCAACTAAAGTGTTTTAGAAAGGGACTACAAACAAGGGTCCTAAAATTTGGCTTCACAAAATTTCGAATGGGCCTTTTGCAAGGGCAGAAATAGGGTTGTAGAGACTGTGAAGTATCTAGTACAGTAGATTCTCACTTATCCGACCTTCGCATGTCCGACAATCCGTCTTCTCTGTCGTCTCCCGCATGAAAGCAACTAGGAAAGCCAAAACAACGAGAAAATGCGCCGCTTGTTTTGGAAGCGTCTAGTTTTTGTCGTCGTTGAGTGTACCGCTACCACAGAGATTGCGTGAAAGACTATACGCACTACAATGAGCGCATGTGCATTACTCTAGCCATTGTCTCAAGTGTCAGTCGCCCATAACTTCACTTCGTTCTGTCATAGTTCAGTGTAGTCCGAATCGGTCTACTAACTGCGTGATTCGGTTTTGTGGAGTTATTATTGTTTTTATTGAGTGCAATAGCTGTTACTGTCGTGTGTTGAGTTTTTATTGGTATGTTATTGGTTTTGTTACTGTACTTTACATACATTATTTATTATTACGTTATTATGGCAACGAAAAGAAAGAAGGTTGTTGTATCGATTCAACAAAAAATTGAGGCAATCAAAAGACTGAACAAAAGAGAGCCAATGCAGAAGGTTGTTGATGACTTTGGCGTCAGACAGGTAACAATAGGAGACTGGGAAAGGAAGCGATTTAAAATAGAAAAATAATGTGCTTCAAGAGCCACTGAAAGTACAATAGAAGAGGGAAAAACAATAAAAAATTGTGAATATGAACAAGTAAGTGACGCTTTGTACTTATGGTTTACCCAGTTCAGAGACAAAAGTGTGACTATCTCGTGGCATATCCTGCAGGAAAAAACGTTGCATTTTCGAAATGAGTTTAATGAAGGTCACGCAGAATTCACGGCAAGTGTTGGATGGCTCGACAGGTGGAAAAAACGTTACGGAATCCACCAGTTAAATGTTTGTGGGGAGAAACTGTCCTCAAATGTTGAAGATATGAATGAATTGCGTAAAAAAATACGTCTCTTTATTGAAATTATAAAAGCCTCACCGGCGATCAAATTTTCAACTGTAATGATACAGGGCTAACCCTAAGTTGTTGCCTTGTAAGAGCTTTGCAGCTAGAACAAAAAAATCAGCAAGTGGCTACAAACGTAGTAAAGAAAGGGTAACAATTCTAACTTGCAGCAATGCATTGGCTAACCATAAAATATATCCTGCAATGATCGGGAATGCAAAACATTTGCAAGAAATGCTCTTTCATCAAAGTATTACAATCAGAAAAGTGGATGGATGAGCAGCGAATTTTCACAGAATGGTTTCTTAATGAATTTGTTGTTTGCACAGAAAAATATCATTTTCCGAGAAAAGCCATATTACTGTTAGACAACGCCCCAACGCACCCAAGTGCAGATGAGCTTCAAGATGACAACATCAAGGCGATGTTTCTACCCCACCGAATATAACGGCCATTTGTCAACCAATGCACCAAGGTGTTTAGGAAACACTTAAAAGTAATTACTTATTAGAACATGCTCATGGTGGACAGGTTGATGTGATGACTAAATTGAAAGCCGTTACCCTAAAGGATGTAGCTTATTGTCTTCCAATGGCCTGGACTGACGTAAGTGTTTCAGCAATTGCTAAATCATGGAATAAGTTGTTAGGAGAAAATACAACTGAAGATTAGGAGAATCCAAAAATTACCGAAGACAACATTCTTACTTTAGTACACGCATCCCTGGATGTGAGAAGGCGCCTGAAGAAGAAGTTGAATGTTGGGTGAAGAAAAACAATGAGTACACAATAACAAACGAAGAAATTATTGCTCTTAACGATGTGAGAACCTTCCCAAAGTATCCCATGAAGATGTAATAAAGGCCCTAGAAGTCGCCATGGCATACGGTGGTCATTAAGAAGAAGCTATGGGTATCGACACAATGATGCTCCAAGGATGGCGCACTTGGCAGCAAGAAAACGAGAATCATCGTCGAAACAAACGAAGATCACAACATTTTTTACATCTTCATAAAGTATATACATACAGAACTTTTAATATCAGAAAAATCTTTAGCAAAGTCGTTGTAGCCCTATACTTTAGCATCTTAAACATTTACAACTTAAACATAAAAAATTTGTAAAAACTTAAACTTTGATTATCTTTTTCCCGGTATTTAACATTTCCCTACTATCCGACATTTCCGCTTATCCGACGTCTTGGCAGCCTGTTTATGTCGGATAAGCGAGACTCTACTGTAATTAGAATGTCCAACCGTATATGGAACCTAGAAATCTATCAAAACATTAACAGATGTATGAATGGCAAAGCATGGGAAGTGAAACCTAGTTTGTTGCATTACTTATACGAGCCGGTCATCAGGCCATCTTTCAAGCACTGGTGTGCTTGAAAAAGACTATCCCGGTCACGAAAAACTGCATATCATATACAGAACTGCGTGTCTTGGCAAAATAGTGACTATAATAATGACCTTAACTGTAGTGCACTCAATCGTTTACGTGGAAGCCAGAGTCAATCGGCTTAAAGGCGAATATAGAAAAGAAAATAGATATAAAAATTACAGGATATGAAATATTAGACATATGATTGGGCTGTATCTAAATATCAAACAAGAACTTAGAAGTGCTAGATTTAGGGAGAGAAGATTGCCATAATTTTCCAAAATTTGTTCTAGTTTAGGTTACATTAGAGCGGTTGGACATAAATCTAGCCTTCAATAGATGGAGTTACGCAACAACGAACGCAATACTGGTTTCACATCTGGTATACATGACGTATGTCAAAATTTCAAGCAAAAAGAACAATAGTTGGGTTTCTACAGTCGTCGCAAACAAGTAACTTTTGTGTTGTGTAAAAAATGGAAAAAGTTGAATATCGTTCAATGATTAAATTCTGGATGCTGTTTATGCTGTTTATGATGAGTCTGCATCGTCGCTAGCAACAGTTAAATTTTGGAAAGCTGAATTTTGTTTGTGGTCGTACGATTGTTTGAACCAATTAGGCTACGATTTCATCGACCACCCACTGTATTCACCATATGTAACCCCTAGCGACTTCTTCATGTACTCACACCAAAAAAAATGGCTCGGAGGATGCCGTTTTGCATCAAACAACGAGGACCGATTTGCAACAAAGCGAGGACCGAAACTCCCACTATTTTGAAAAACTCGAGCAAATTTACTTTTCTGATGGGATAAAAAAGTTGGAAAATCGTTTTGGACAGTGTATTGTCTTAAAAGAGGACTATGTTGAATATTAAATGATATAAAAAACCAACATGATGCGTTTTCTCACTTAGGCTAGATTTCCGTAAACCCCCCCCCCCTCTCGTAGATGCATCTAAAGACTGTTGAAATACACGAAGAGATCGAGATGTACATGATAAAATACCAAGGAATTATAACAAACGATTGTCACGAGGAAATTTGTCCTCGTTCTAGTTCAGTTCTATGGTAGATAGTTTTGTAGGCTTGATACGTAAGCAGTTTGTTTGTTAGAAGAACTAGTGGGAAAAAAGGTAGTAAGTTACGGGCAGTTTTACCATAAATCTTATAGGTTTTACAATTAAAATGTAGTAATAATCAATTATCGTGGATTGAACTCTATCTAATTAAACTTTGAACAATTTTTTACACACATTCAGGGGCCACCGACCCATGGACCAGCGTAGTTAGTGACGTGGGTCACGCCGTTGTCAACGTTGGTGTGGACGATTGATTGGTAATCAATCAATAATATGTGAAAGCGTACTATGCGATACGGTATAAGTATGGGTAAAGAAAGTATATCTGATTGGATTTACATTAATCGTGGCGACAGCAATTAGAAAACATAGGTTACAGGTGAATACATTAGATGTATGCAATTTACTATGCAATTTACCATAAGAAGGGGTGAAGTAGTGAGAAATATCGATCGAAATCTTGGTAAGAATGTAATTCGCTAGTTGTAGAATTTAAGTTTTAGAATGAGAAATTTAAGTTGTAGAATGAATCCATGTCAGTCAGTGTCTTGAAAATAAAAGCATGAATTAAATTAAATTATAATTAATTCCAAATAAAATCCTGAATAAGTTAAATCGTTAGATAAGTACCGGAGTTAAATATGGCGCATAGTATAATATAGTATAGTATAATATATTATAGTATAATATATTACAGATAAATTAAAATAAATGGAAATGAATTAATAAGGTGCCTGTGTGTAATTATAAAATAAATTTGTGATAGTAGGAATTGTGACAACTGTCAGTAGAATAATTTGATAAATAATTTGGTAACATGACAAACGTGAACGCCATGTTTATTAATCTATTTGCATGTAGTTATTGAATATGTTGGTTGGGCGTTATTTATTGAGAATTATAATTATATTTGTATTAACGCATTTTCTAAATTATTTTAACGCCCTGTGTTATATAATTTAACTAAATTATCTAAATTATATAACATATTTTGTTATGATTATGCATTTCTTTTATTCAACAATGTTGACTAAGAAGGACCGTTTGTAGATGTTAGGGCTGTGCAACAATGTTGTTTAATTACAATTTTGGTTGACTGGGTGAGCTGAAATTCAACACAGGGCTGGCAGCGTCTGGATTATAATTTCATTTAGGAGGAGGTAAAGTAAAGTGCACCTCCTCGTCATTACACGAGGAGGTGCCGTAGTGTAGGAGGGAATCGCTATGTACCCCATTAAAAGAATTCGCTCTTGTCGGTCACGTGGGAGGTAAAACCAGGTTTACGTGTCCAGTTTTTTCTGTCAGGACCAACTCAGTTACACTGATACGAATCCATCGCACGCTGGTTTTGTAGATAATAGATGATCTAAATAATAAATGTCTTAGCAAAAGGAGCACCTAACAAAACTTTACTGGTCCAGAGTCGACTTTGAGAAAACCTTTTAGCTTATCGGAATAAATACGATCTCTGGTCAGTTTCAGATTAATGGAAATTCCCGATACACAAGATTTATAAAATTATTGTTATTTTCTACATCAAAGATTGATCTAGCAGACCTTATAATACTATAATAAGTATCTATGCTTTTGAACTGGATAAACTAATAATTTTATCGATGAGGGATGTGAAAACACCCTTTGTATATTAGTCGAAGCACTTAAGGGACATTGTGGTTATATATAAAAATATCACAATTACTTAGTTTAATACTGTATGTAATAGCTTAAATACAGAGAAGATATTCTGGTACATTAAAATAAATATTATAATGTCAAATCAAATAAAAATCTCAGTATCATTCTAAAAGTTGCTTTCATAAAAAGCATTGATTTATATAATTCGTCGTTACTTATCGATATTTAGTTTAAGCAATACTCAACTTTCCAATGAAATTCCATTGAGGAAAACTTCATCGATTAATAATATTAAAATTTTGGCAGATAATATAGACAAGGACTCAAATATTTTATTCGTATTTTGCCAAGTAGTGCAGCAAAATGGTAACTAATACAACAGGGTTAGAAAGCTGGCAGTAGCGCCGTTAATAGTACACCACCAGAAAAGACAACAATTCCAAGAAGAACTAGCGGAGCCGTGAGAGGGGCCGAAGGGGCGGAATGTTAGAAGCATCCTGGCAAGAGATAAAGGACACAACAAAGCAATTGGTATACTTGTGCACGAAGAACCAAGAAGAACACAATCATGGTTTGATTGGGGTTGTTATGGATGCACTGGAAGAAAGGAGGGAGGCAAGTTTCGAAGAACTGCAAAGAGACACTAGAGGGAATCGGCAAATGCATAATGTAACAAGAATTGCGAAACGAGTGCGTACAGGAAAGAAAATAGAGCAGCAAGAAGCTAAATTTCAGAGGATAAATTATGTTGCAATCGTAACAAGGTCAAAAACCATGCCAGGGGTTGAAGGGAATGAAGAAGGGATTCGTACTATGGACATCTAACTTTAAGGTAAACGATGGGCCGCTGTTGGGGGAAGAACGTGAGGTTTTGTGGAGGTGGGTACTTCGTGGAACTATTAAATCATGGACCAGCAACGCACAGTTCGATCTGACATATGACGGTATGAGAGAAGAGGAACCGGGCTATAGGAAGAGAATTATTTATATACGGAGTAGAGAGGGCGTAGTGGAAAAAATGCACCAGCTACAGAAAAAGATCTGGAACCATGCCTTGCCTTGAAAGTAGAATATAGCCATAATTGTACCAATACATAAGAAAGGGGACAGACTTAACTGTAGTAACCACATAGGCATTTCGTTGCTCAACACGGGATACAAAATATTAGCAGTAAGACTAAAACCACTTGTAGAAAACTCACTGGGGGAGTGCCAATATGGGTTCCACTCAAACCGTTCAACTACAGTTCAAATATTCTCATTGAGAATTATTTGGAAAAGTGCTACGAATTTAATATTGCACTGCACCAAATGTTTATTAATTGCCACGAAGCTTATGAGCGTAGTTATACAGAGTTATGGAGCAGGAGTTTGCAATACCAACCAAACTAATGACGCTCATCAAACTGGCGCTATTCAAAACGGTAGCAAAATGAGGGTTAAAATTGAAGTAACAGAGAGCTTCGGAATAGGAAGAGGTACCAAGCAGTGAGATTCACTTTATACACTTCTGTTTAATTTAGCGCTAGAAGTCGTAGTGAAAGAAGCACTTATAACAATGGTTCTAATTGCTGTCGCCATGGAGGCTGCATATAAAATAGAAGATGTCAGCTACTAGCTTTCGCATGTGACATAGATATGGTGCCCACCAGGCTAGAGTCACTAAGGGGGAACTTACAGGTACTCCAGATTATAGCGAGGGTCATGGGCTTGAAAATAAGTGGAGAAAAACTAAATATATGATTAACAGTAAAATATCATCAATTGGAGGAATGTAACGGATTATGAATGGTTTAAAAGTTTAAATACCTGGAAGACAACGAGGCCACAGCTAGAATTAAAGCTATAATGAGGAAACAACAGCGTTACTACAGCTTCCTTATGGTACTTAAATCCTCACTCATATCAAAAAAGCTGAAAATCTAAGTCTAGGGAACTATCATAAAGCCAGTGGTTACATATGATTCGGAAACGTGGACGCTCACGAAGAGAAACAAGAATGCACTAAGAGTTTTGGAATGAAAGGTCCTGCAGAAAATCTTTTGAGCGGCCAGAGATGCCGAAGGCTGGAGAATACGCACCAACGCCGAGCTGTAAGCGCTCAGGTGGCTGAGCAATTTCGAGAGGATGGATGGTTCTTGGGTATCGAAGAAAGTCTTAAACAATGGTCCAGAAAGTAGAAGGTCCTTGGGAAGACCACGAAGGAGATGGATGGATGTCAGCGATAACCTCCTGAGACTGAATGTCCGTAACTGCTAATCCGAGAAAAAAATATCAACCTGCTTACTGATAGTCAAAAATAAAAAGAAAATTGCAAATCTGGAATGTATAAAACACAGCAGAGTGGTTAGACAGAAAGAACTCCGTGAAAAGGGAACAAGGGATATTTTGCCTGAAAGGAGCTAGGAGGGTCTTTTTATAAAGTTCGACAACCGACCAGTAGATGGCCGTTATTGATACGTGTCCTTACAATTTTCGCGATTTTAGAAATGCCCAAGAAATTCTACCTAGGACCTGCAAAATGCATATACAACATAAAAAGTTTCCGGAACATAGTTAGGTTCCTGTTACGTATGCAAAATGCATACATAACAGATGACAAATTTGGGATATACGTATTACTATATACTGTACCAAACATAAAATCTCTGAACTTTCTATTATATTCTTTTGTAATAGTATACACAAAATTCATTTGATATTTTGAATCTATTTTTAAGCTAATTAAGAAATGATTTGCTGGCGAAATGATTACAAAACCTTAATTAAAGCTTTGAAATCAAGAACGCACACGTATTTTACCTTAAATCTTCAATTTGAAATTCGAAGTTTACAAAAAGGATAAAACAAGATCAAGAATAGATTAAAACAGGATGTGACATCTTGCCGTCGACACAAAGTTCAAATAGGAAATAAGGACGAATCCGAAAGAGACAAGGATTGAACAAAAACATTCTGTTAAAAAAACAGGTGTATCAGAGAGTGCATACTCCAATATTATTTTAATCCTTTTTGTTCTAAGTGTAGTTAATATTATTGTTATTTTATTTCAAAGACATAATATATTCTTTGTTTAAAATATAAGTTAATTGTTTATTAAATCTTTCTATAAATTAAGAGTTAATAAATTAAGAGAGGATATGACTTCGTATCGTTTTATTTTATTTGGACCAGTTTCAAACCTTATGTTGGACGTTCTTCCTCACTATTGTTTGGTAGATGTTTTTAGATGTTTTTTGCTCGAGAACCAATTTTTTTTTGGCCAAAAATCATGTATATGACAATAGATAAATAAAAATGTAGTAAATAAAAATGTCACATTTCTGGTCAATCAAACCAACAAAAGGATCAACAAAAGAACAACGAAAATAAGGCTCAAAATGATCTATATAAAATGAAAGAAAGTTTGGTGAATCTGTGAAAATGAGGAATATGATTCTAGATGTGTGTGTTAGAGTCTAATGATGCATGTGGCTGAAGAGTGGACGCTATGTGAAAGAGAGGAAAGAGAGGAAAGAGAGAGAGAGAGTGCAATTAAGATGCTTGAAGAGAACAATTGGAATTTGGTGGGAATTTTGTGTTGCAGGAGTTTGATAGATATAAGTTTTGGATAACAGGATTTAACAAAATGGTAAGCTTCGAGAGGAAACTACTGATGGAAGAGGGTAACCGATTGGCCAAGAAAGTATATTTGGTAGAAAGGAATTAAGTAAGAAAAGGAGTGTGTAACAATGTGGTTTGGGAATAGAAAAAAGGCGCATGAAAGGACAGGACGGTCATAAAACAGATGGTTTGAAAAGATAATGGAAGATTGATAATGAGGTAGAAGAGATGATAAAGGATGTGGAGAAGCAAGAGAAGGATGAAAGAATAATGAGTAGTAGATATATGTGTATACTGTTATCCACAGTTATCCACAGTGGGATATTAAATACTCTGGCATACCTCCTTCCACTGTAGGAAGGAGGTATGCATACCTCTGGCATACCTCCTTCCACTGTTGGAAGGAGGTATGCCAGAGTATTTAATGTCTGGAATTAATATGGACGATAAAAGAATGATTGCGATATTTAGATGTGGAAGTGAGGAGAGAGGAAATAGGTATAGGATGAGAAAGAGTAAAAGACTATGTAGGCTATGTGAAGATTAAAAATGAGATCACTGGGTGAACGAATGAGGGGGGTCGGTATGCAGTGAGAATGAGTGGGAATTAGCGGTGAACTGGAGAATGTATTTGCGGGAGAGTGATGAGGGAATCGAAGTAATTAAAATAGTTAAGATGGAAAGTAAAAGTAAGAGATTAAATATATCGGGAAAAGGTCGTTGCAGGTCGTTCGTCTTTCGAAAAGAAAAATCCCAGAAAGAATTAATGTTGATTGTTTTATCAAAATTTTTGCATACTGATTAATTTTCGATTCATTTTATATTTAGATTAATTGTAAATATTTAAGCCAATAATCTGTCTATTTATTTGTTGTAGTTTTCGAAGTTTAATTACAAAGAAATCAAATCGTAAAAATATATATATAAACATTCTAAACGACTAAAGCAATTTCCTTCCATCCTATTCGCATTCCATCCACGCTAATATTATGTGGTTTTGTTTGTTGGCGCTTGGTGTTTTCGCATTTAGAAAGCTGGAGACACGAAAGTTAATAGTTGTAGATGTTGTTTCTGAGTTTGTGAAGAAGGAAACGTACTCAGAAATGCGTGTTAAGGGGCTTTTCGTCCTAAACTTTGTGTATCTCGTTACGATTTTGCGTTGTATTATTCTATTTGTTGAGGAAGACTCGAAGGAAAAAAAATACTAAACTTCTGTCTTTGAGCGATTATTCGAACGATTTGATAACGTGAGCTTACTATAAGCACTGCAGAAAATTAAGCTTTATTTTCAAAGATGAAAAATAATTTAACTGGACATGAATAAAGAAAAAAATAAATGCCTTAAATCACATAATAATATCAGCAAAACTCCAGAAAGTGAAACGAAATTAGGAAGAGATATAATTTGCGCCACAGTTACAACCAATTTAAAGCTTCTGGCGAAATGATGTCCGACCGATACTCTAACAAACAGGGATTTTGCCAATAAAAAGGCATATGCACACAATAGCCAATAAAATTATACTATTCCACGTTTTTTGTGTATTTGAAACAAATAAGATGTGTTAGTAGATAAACAAATTCTTTTTTCGAATATTATTGTTTTGAATAAACAAAATGAATATTTTCCTTATTAAACTGACATTTTATTTATGTTTGAGGAAAATAATTTTTAATTTTCGAGTGTACGCACATGTAATAGGATTTATCATTTAATTTCTTTTTTGATATATTTACAACATTTTGTGAGTAGTCGATATATTTACAACATTTTTGTGAGACAACATAAACTGAAGTTACTGAAACTAAAGTGCTATAATAACTATGAGTGAATCTAAAAAGTTGTTGGGAGAAAAGGTGAAGTGTATTGCGCGTATAAAACTATAATAATCAATTTTGTATGGTAGAAGAAAAGTCTATAAAGTTCTTTAGATTTTTATTAGATTCAGCTGTTTAAGTATTAAATATTATGAAAAAATATTACCGCGTAGCGAAAAATATAAATCATTAAATGTGCACAGCTTGTTGGAAACAGTTATTCAATATTTAATATTTAACGAAGTAAATATTAAATATTGTTGGCAACCTTAAATCTTTAACTCCGTTTAGAGAATTAAATTACATAGAAAAAATCTTGCAGTTTCGACACGAGTTTGTTAGAACGGACATAACTTAAATTCCATTTGAGGGTAGTTGAACGTCAAGGTTCGGTTGCTAGACTTCTATAGTTGGAAGATAGTTAAGAAACAGTAGTTATGGAGTCAATATAAAAGAAGCGGTTTAGCTAAAAACTCACTCAATTTTAAGTAAAAGCTAAAACTGTTCAGTACGCGACTTGCTCTCCTGTTCATGATGTCTTCTAGCATTGACACCAGAATGTAAAACTTATTTATTATTATTAATTTAATATGTACAAAGGCTTCTTTTAAATTTATTTACCATTTTTAATCATGGAAGGGTTATTATGTTAAACCAAATAGAGTTTAATTTATTACCCTTCAGTTAAGTTAAGTAAAACTATACTTGTCAAATAAACTAAATATTTGTTTTCAATTAAATCGAACTACTTTTAAAAATATCTTTCATTTATTTTTTGAGGAGTGCTTCTTTCAATTTAAATACTTATCCCATTTCTACTATCTAACATACCCACAGTCACAACCCCTTCAAACGAGGTGTGACAATTTGGTGGAGGCGGCCAGCCAAAATTCTTCGAGATTTTGAGTGCTTAAATATCTGATTATTTACATTTTCTTTTCGTCAAATGTCTTTGACAAATCGGTAGATAATTTCATAAAATAATTTCCCGAAATGTTGCATTTTTTTGACAAATTAACGCAATGAATATTTTCTATATTAAACTGAAATTTCATTTGTTTGAAGAGAATTTTTTAAATTTTTTGAGAGTACGCACATGCAATAGGATTTATAATTTAATTTCTTTGTTGATATAGTTATAAAAATTTTGTGAGTTTTACATAAATTTAAGTTACTTAAACTAATTGCTATAATAACTATGAGTGAATCTAAAAAGTTGTTGAGAGAAAAGGTGACGTGTATTGCGCTTATAAAACTATAATAATCAATTCTGTGTCACTAAATTTTATTGCTAATAAAATATTGACGCTTTTCAGAATGCATCAATCC
>WYDF02040524.1:0-12465 GCA_009867245.2 Adranes taylori | reverse complement strand
CCTCTGACCGGGGGCCCCTTCCGGCTGGGGGGCCGTGGCATTTTGCCGACTTGCCACCCTGTAGTTACGCCACTGGAAGTGTGATAGAGCGAAAAAAGATAAGATAAGGATAGATATAAGTTATTTGACAGAAAATGGAAAATGACTGAAAGGAACATTAGGGAAGTATTGGGAATGGTAAGACAAGGACTCTTTCTCTTTTGCCAGCCTGTAATCTTCTAACGATTTTTCGTTAGAAGATTACAGGCTGGCAAAAGAGAAACAGAGAGAAAAAGGAAATAGCTGTGTAGAAAGAAGAAAGGATGAAGAAAGAGAAATTATTAATAAGTTGAAAACTGAAGGTGAAATATGGAAGCATTTAAGAAACTGAGGTATAAATGGAAGTTGATAAAAGAGATTGAAGGCGATTGGGGAAAACTGTACAGGAAAGGGTTTGGGTGATAGTGAGAATGAGGAGTTGAGCAAGAGTGGGAAAAAATGCAATGAAAATAGAAGAGATATACCATAACACGCAAAGAGATATAACACACAAAGAAAGAAAAATGTTGGAAAAATAGCACACGGGGACCAGATGGAATGCGTGTAGATGTGTGGAAGAGTTTAGATGAGAATTGGATAGCGACCTTGACACGAAGTATAAATGCAGTTTGGAAGGAAAAAAGAAGTTTGGAATGATTCCTGAGGAATGGAACCAGGGAGCAATTGTGTCGGTGAATAAAAGTGGATATAGAATGGATGCGGAGAGCTGCAGAGGGGTGACGATTATGAACAGGATTTATCGCTTTTTGCTGGGTAATGAATAAGAAGAAGTAGAAGAATAAGAAGTTACTAAGAAAGAAATGAAGAAGGAAAAAGTGTTGACCAAAACGCAGACAGGATTTATGAAGGGAATGAGCAGCGCGGACTATGTAGTTACCATAACATACGCATATACTTTGATCAAATTTTATTTTCAAAACTGAATTAATTTTTGAGCGTATATAAAACAATGAAAGATATTATATCGTGTTATTCGTAAACAAAAATCCTGGGAATAAGGTATTCTTAAATCAAGTACTTTTTGAGAGAAAAAAAAATGGCTTGATCAAAATTATACTCTGTGTGGGGATATTTTGATCGGGCTGGGCTGCCTTTCCTTGCTCAAAATCAAAGTAGCCCCATTAGAATGATCAATAATCATAAAAAAATTGGAATTACATTTTTGAGAATATAAGTAAATTTGCGAGGTGGGGGTATATTGATCAAATGAAAATATAATCTTATTGAATTCAAACTTTCTCTTGCAATTATTAGGCCCGAGATTAAGGCATAGGCACTAAATTTTCTTTTTATTTTAAGCGTACAAATTGGATCAGCATAATAAAATATTATATTCTAGACTTCGAAAATTTCAATGTCAGCTTCAAATTTGTAGTAAAGATTCCCCTCAGAGTCCACTTCCATTGAAGGATCGTTCAGAAATTTAATTCTATCTTTGCTTTGGATAACGGAAACATCATCAGCAACGAATTTATATTTCTTTTTATTTTTTAATCGATTTCAATTTAATCATTTCCTGCCATTTTATTATATATTCTTACTTTGAATAAATGCAACGTTGTGTCAAAATTTCAAGTCAATCGGTCAAGTAGTTTTCGAGTTTTGCGAACACAAACATAAAGAATATGTGTTTTTATTTCCCCGTGTTCCTGCTTACCCATGTTCCTGTGATCCCATGTACACCAAACTCAAAAGATTGCCCGCTATACTATGTAAAAGGTTTTCTGAAAATTGACAACCTTGAAACCTCTTTTATATATTTATAAATATATATATATATATATATATATATATATTAGGTTAAACTAGCGTAACCTATAAATGGCGCACCCATGAATCCCCCGATACCGATACTTGCCAACGGCGCGGTGCTTCATTTCCGCGACCTGCGACCGCTCTGGATTCACATTTGGGAAATTTCTAACAAGGCAGTCTGGCGTGCTATATACGCCCGACTGCCTTGACTGCCTTGATTGCCTTGATTGCCTTGATTGCCTTGATTGCCTTGACTGCCTTGATCGCCCGACTGCCTTGATTTTACCTACACATGAATTCGTCAACACATAAACTCTCTAGTCCTGGGTTACTTTCGGGAAATTTCTAACAGGGTAGCCTTGAACCCATATGACAGATGGCTAGAAGCCAGATAGATCAAAATGGTAGGAAACCAGAAGGGCTAGAATAAGTTCCATAGCTGTTGAAGAATTTTGCTGTCCAGTATTGTGTGGTTCAATATCAAAGCTTATAGTGCCAGGAGACCTTCTACACTGAAAATATCCACTTATTCATCGTCCAGCGAATTTTCAGGAGCTGAAACACTTGAAGTGAGGCCAAATGAATGAGGCCTCACTTCGAGGCCTTATTCATAAAATTATTTGCTACTGATTGGTTTGCAACATTAATTATTCAAGTCGTGTGCCAAAATTTAATAAAGAAACACTGTATTCTTTGAAATAGATCTAAACTAACCATGTTCTTAGCTAATAAAAAATGTTCTGGTCGTAATAATTTAAATAAAAGAAAAAATCAGGAAAATATAGCCAATTGTTAAGTTATTACAAAATAAATAATTTTTGGAAAACCACAAAAACAGTTTAAGCAGCGATTGAACAAGGCACTAATTTGCAGCATAAAACTTGTATATGAACGCTTCCTAGATATCGAAATTGCCTAGAAACATGTTCTTTGCGAATAACTTGTTTGTTGTTGAAAAAATTAGTTGAGGAGTATAGGAGGAGTATAGGCAGGCTAAAGAGGTATGGTGCAGAGAGAGAGTATAAGATGTTGGAGAGAAAGAGAGGAGGAGGAGAAGGTGGAAGAAAATGGTTTGCAGAAAGAGTGGGAGGTATAGTAATATATAAAAGAGAGAAATAAGGGGAATGCAATTGGCGGGTGACAGAGGTTGAAGTTAAGAGAATGGGAAAAGAAATGAAAATAAGTATTGGTTGAAGATAGAGATGAAACAAATTTTCGATTGAATATGGAGCACAGTCTATCAGTAATGTTTTAATGTGCTTTTAAAGCTAAAAAAACTCATACATGATTCTAAATAATTTGGTACTATCTTATAACATTTACATCCAGTATAAAAGACACTTTTTTTTCAAAAGTACGTAAATTGTGTTGTGACAGCAAAAACAACTCCCTGTGTCTAGTAGGATATTCATGTGTGCGCTTGGTATTGTTACAGAAATAGTCAAAATGTTTGTAGACATAGCACAGAATTGAGTAAATGTAAATAGCATAAATTGTTAATATTTTTTCAGTTTTGAAAACAGGTCTGCAACTTGTTTGGCTGTTTATATTAAAAATTACGTATTGCTCAGGAAAGTACGTATTGCTTTTTCTGTATAATAAAAACTATCAGTTTGCAATTTACCAGCTTATAACTGTATATTTTACAAGAAAAATAAACACTGACAAAAGTTAATGACGCTACTTTTTTAATTTACCCTAAACAACAATTATGCTAATTGAATTTAATAGATGAGTTATAAGGTGACAATCAAAACTAAATAGATCAACTTTATTTATTGCAACATCTAATAAAACGCATGACTTTCAGTATATGAAAGATGGGGTGGCGATCACGTCCATGAATTTTTCAGATATCATACAATGAGGGTTTATAAAATTTAAAAATATTCGCAAAATATAAATATTTTGCCTAAAATTTAATTTATACATATATCGAATTATTTTAATGTTCATTTGCCTTTTCTTATTTATGTTTTAATAAATTTTGTCTAAAATCTACCATTTTTGCTTGAAATTGTAAAAAAGTACATTAGAGTTACAGCTATGTCATACAAAAAGACAAACTGGAGCTGAAAGGATTAACTTCATTTTCTGGAGTTTTTTAAAGCATTGAGCTCTGAAGATGTCTTGATTATGTGAAACATTTAATTTAACCGCTATTTCACTCTTCTTTAGAGAGAAGACTAAATAAGCGTTAATAATGAAACATTTTCTGGAAAAAACAGCTGATTACCTGTAAGCATAGTAGATTCGTGGCAAACATTGCCATTCCTCAATTTTCTTCGCACTCATAAGCGTAAAACCCTCAACGAAGAAAGAAAAAAAAAACAACACAATATTGACCGAATTAAAACGCAAGGTGACGAACTAATACGAATCGCAATAGACGCCTACGCTTCCTAATACGAAACATAATCAGTATATTGTAACACATGTCGCGAAGCGTATCGGCATAGAATAACGCCCATCGCGTTTGCGCTATTTACGTCGTCGCGATCTAAAAAGGCGCGCTCTATGCGTTCCTAATGCGTCTGGCTGTGTTTTATAAGCGTCGCTTCACGTAATTTTCGCAGCGTCGTCGCATCTTTAGTTTTAAGCGTTTACGCAATAATTTTTATCTTTTTTTTTGAAATATGTTTTTCATACAACCGCAATTGTTTAACTAACAATGGCTTAATTAAGACAAATACATATATAATAGAAAATAAGGAGTATTTTGTGAGTTACTAAAATTGTGAAGTTTCTGATCGGAATATAATAAAATTTGATGCATTGAAACTAATGTGAATGTTCTGAATATGTCTAGTTACTGGTACAAGGTTTTATTTGTGTTTAAATTACTTAAATGTGGCCGTTAGTTATTAAAAATTCTTCCATATTTATGTGCACTAATTGGATGATAAAAATTACTTCACGTTTACTAACAATGGATTATTCCGTACTGTTATGGATTTTTAATCTTCTCATACAAGGTAATTGAATGTTTTTTTTAAAACTATGTTAATTCAAATTTCCGACGCGAATCGAAGCTGTCTCTGATTGATGTTATGGACTCTTTAAAAATCTTTATATTGCTAATAGATAAGTAAATATTACTTTTTGAAATTACTGAATTTGTGTTTGTTGTGGTGAATATTTTTGTTTAAAGATGATTGTTTAATTAATTTTTAAGTCAATAAAATCCTATTCCTTAAAATCCTGTTACTTATTAGATCTCCAGTAACAAATAACAATTCCATCATCTTTTGGTCCGATACAAGAGTTCTCACATTATATGAATCTAAGTACATTTGTAGTTCTTGGGTGGTAGCCTGATCTTTTCCGGAGATTCTTAGCACCCTCTGCTCCAACTCTGTACCAACCGCTACCTTGCTTGGGGATATTGGAGCCGCCGGAGACTGAGGGCCGTTCTGTAGTTTTGTCTTCCATGGAAAAAAATTTTGGGGTTTTGGTCATTTCGCATAGGACTGCGTTTGGGAAACTAAAGTACGTCCTAAAATCAGATCTGCCTGTATGTCTCAAAAGGAAAATTTTTGGTCTTGCGGCGCGGAAACGTTGACTTTAACAAAAAAGGTAGTTAACAAGATTAGTGTGACCCAGAGGGCTATGGAGCGCAAAATGTTGGGTATCTCTCTTAGAGATCGAATACTAAACGAAGAGATACGTCGAAGAACTAGAATAACAGATGTTATCGAAAGAATAACAACACTAAAATGGAAATGGGCAGGGCACGTTGCCAGATTGTCAGATAACCATTGGACAAAACGCATTGTCGAATGAAGACCGAGGCAAGAAGCGTTTCGGAGTAGAGGCCGCCCACCACCAAGATGGTCTGATGATGACCTGAAGCGTGTCAGCAACAACTGGATGCAAATCGCACAGAACAGAGACACATGGAAAAGGCTACGAGAGACCTATGTCAAGCAATGGATGGGAACGGGTTGATTGATGAACAAATGACAAACAATTTCAATTGTTCAAATACCCCTTCTTTTCCAATACGTACTAGTTTATAATTATTACCATTTCCAACCAACATAGAAATTTCGCACACATTTTGGAACGCTAGGAGAATATTTTCTACTTTTTCGACAGCTTTATCGACAGAAAATTGAGATAAAATCGGGAAGAGTACATTAAAATCGGGATTGTTAGAAGGTTGACAGGTTACGGTAAGACTTCATTCGTCCTATCTCCAATTTTATCTAGGATGTAGTGATGGGTTCCTCATTTATGAGATACCTCATTGGAGGCCACATTGTTATGAAATGAAGGAGTTACTCGTTTATCAAATACGAAACGGATCAATCATTATTTATAAGGACTTCCTTTTTTTTCAAAAGAGGAGTTCCTCTTTTTCTTTTCCAAAGCTGAGTTACTCTTTTTTTTTCAATAAAGGAGATTCTTCTTTTTGTTTTTGGCTAAGGAGTTTCTCTTTTTCTTTTCAAAAGAGAAGTTCCCCTATTTCGTTTAAAAAGAGGTGTGCCTCTTTTTTTTTTCAAAGAGCTCCTTGATATAATATTTGTGTACAATGTAACGACCACATTTAGTGCACATATCACGCATTACTGTGACATCCATACGATGGATCGACTTCCGGGGTCATGCCCGTGATGGCTTCTTATTTATGAGCTATTTCATTTGAAGCCTGATCACGATGAAATGAAAGAGTAATCCTTTTTAAAATATGAGGAGATTAATTATGAATACTTTCATTATATCTACACCAATTGGGAAAAACTAGATAAGTTGATTTATGATAAGTTGAATCCTATAGAAATTCCTAGAAAATATTTTGTTGCTAAAAATTTTTGTTGCTTTATAGGCCACAAAAAATATGGGACTGTCTGTAATATTTTTCAAAATACATAACAAAATTTTCTATTGGTGTATGAAAAATCTAAAGACCTACATCCTCAGAAAATCCGTTTGGGTATAAAAAATAACCATTTGGGTAACCTTTCATATTATATATTCTTTCAAGCCACTTTTCTTATTATTTGTTAATTGGACAGGTGGGTTTCCTTTTCTAGCTCGACCCTTGCCATGAAGCTTACATATATTTTAAAAAGAATTGGCGACGGCGGTGACCCCTCTGGGAGTCATTCGACTGCTAATCGAGTTGAAGACATTACATCTGCAATTTTGATTTTAAAGGTATTGTCCTGTAGACTTTGTATGATTTTTACCATCTCAATTGGAAATATATATGCATAAAGTATGAAAATTAGATCGTCTCTCCACACCCAGTCATCGGCTTTTGCTATGTCCAGCATTGTTACAAATGTTGTTGTTTTACAAATTAATATTATTTGTAAAACAACAACATTAATATCTAGAAACCAAACAAATTAATATCTAGAAACTATACGGCAGGCAAATTAATATATAGGGTATTCTTATAGCGCAAAGGGATCTGTAGCACAGATCCCCTGCACAAGAGGTGGTTAATAATAAACTTACTCTTTTGCGGCTTTTGTAATTAGAGGGTATTCTAGTTACGCTAGGTCAACGTGGTTGAGTGAAATGCACAATTTAATGCTAACTAGGTAATTAAATATTTTCTATGTTCATGATTGAAGATCCTCTTAAGCAAAATATATATAGGAAATTTGTATGGAGTAAGGAGGTCTGTGCTAAAGAATAAGGGGAATCAGTGCTAAGTAGATAAAGGACGAAGCAAAATATATATAGGTAATTTGTATGGAACTAGTCGCTATAAGAAATACTTTACATGCAATCCAGTCATATAATAGGCAATAATTTTGCTGTAACATAAAATATTCAATTAAACATGGCACCGCCAGCAAAGCGGAAAAGAAATTAATAAAAACATTCAGGAGGCTCCATCTACCCGATAACGAATGAATCAATCAACGGTAGCAAACAGATGGCCAAAATAAATCCTGGTATATAAGTTGCCTACCTTATATATCAGGCATATTAAGTCAAATATTTTTGTCGTCGAATAAATGCCTATTAGATCAATTGGAAGAGTAATCGACCGGCATTCGAGAGAACAGGGATCGAGTTCCGGACGAGGTAAACATTTTTTCGAAACACAAAATATAAGTAATACTAATGTCATAATTTACTTTATTGAATAATGTTTTAACCAGGTAACATCAAATATTCAATTAATTATGCGACCGCCAGCAAAGCGAAAAAGAAATTATTAAAAACATACAGGAGCCTCCATCTACCCGATGACTAATTAATCGATCGACGGTAGCAAACAGATGGCCAAAATAAATCCTGATATATAAGTTGCCTACCTTAGTAGATACGGAAAACTAATGAATATTAAAACAAATATTTTGTCTCCAAATAAATGCCCGTTGGTTCAATTGGAAGAGCAATCGAGAGGTCCGGGTTCGAGTCCCGAACTGGGTAAAATTTTTTTCGAGACTCAAGTAATAAGAAATATTAATTTCATAATTTACTTTATTAAATAATGCCAGCGTGGAGCTTTAACCACGAAACATTAAATGCTCAATTAAACATGCGATCGCCAGCAAAGCGGAAAAGAAATTAATATAAACATTCAGGAGGCTTTATCTGCCCGATGACGAATGAATCAATCGATGGTAGCAAATAGATGGCCAAAACAGATCCTGATATATAAGTTGCCAATCTTAATAGATACGGAAAATAAATGCATGTTAAAAAATTATTTTGTCTTCGATTAAATGGCCGTTAGCTCAATTGGAAGGAAGAGCAATCGAGCGGCGTTCGACAGTTCGAGTCCCTGACGGGGTAAACATTTTTTCAAGTAATAGGAAATATTAATTTCATAATTTACTCTATGGATTAAGACACGAATGAATGACACCTTGTCACATAATTGTCACGTACTTTATTTAGTTTCCTTTTGATTCTCGGAAATACTTTTGTAATAGCCTCTGATATGATTTTTTTCTGTCGAAAGTATCGAAAGCTTTTTATAAATTTAAATAAAAAATCTTAAAGTTTTCTGATAACATTGAAAAGCAATAGATTTCTTACTAGTTCGTTGTGTGAATTGAACAGATGTCTAGTCAATTCAACCGAAATTTGTTTTGTATATATCTTCTATTCTCAGTGTATGTTGGTAGTAATTTCAGAGACTCGCAGACCGTTACCCAGACCTTATCTTAACTCATCTTTCAACATCATGATCACGTCACGTTGTTATTTCTGGAGTCATAAATACTACACTACGTTTTAGACTAGTCATTTGAAAATCCAAGATGGTGGCTGATAAACAATAAAGCTATAAATGATAGACCCCATAAATAATAGCGTACGGTTGTAGAACAAATTTAGTCAAGGTCCAGGCTGGTCAGCGTGTCGACAGTGGGAACAGTCTGCAACTAGCAGCGCATCTCATGCTTTTTTGCTGAAAAGTGCCACTGTTTTTAAATACAAGAAACATGAAAAGTCCTTGTTCAGGACAACAGTTTCAAGATCTGTGTTTACACTACTTAAAAGTTTGATTGCATTCTATTGGTTCGTGAAATATACCAATTTGCATTAATATAATAAATTTTTTTTAAAGTTTTCTAATATCTAATTAATACTTTATAATGAATCAACTTTTGTTCTTGCGTACTTTTATATTTGTTGAAGCCTTACACTAATGAATACGCATTCTAATGCAACAGCTACGAGTACTAATTTAATTAAAACTCGACTATATTGGAGGAAAAAGAAGAAAAAAGCGGGATAGTTAAAGACGACGGATGTCAAACTAATCATGAGGCAAAAGTAATTAAAACAAGTAGTGCGTGCGCTCATAGAATGATCGTGTTAAAAGGATTCCTCTCGTCCTCTTATATTTATAATCAAATAGGATTTTTATTAATGCGACTCGAATATCAAAAGGTGGACCTTTAGGTTGATAGAAAATTTTACTCATAGCAAAAAGCTTTGAGTCTTTTGTTTAATAATGTATTAATACTATATTGTTCGAATATTGTTTTTATGATGTGATCCATATTGTATTAATATGCACAAACGAAAGCAATTGTTTTCTTTTAGGCATATGTTTCGCAAATAAAATTCTGAATTAATGTTTCATTTTTCATTTTAGATTTCTTTGTTCTTTGCTTTTGTGTTTTTCATTTGTTCTTATGATGTAGCCATTTTCTTTATTAGTTATGTTGTCGCTTATGTTTATGTTTGTTGTGTAATTGTTTTTTTTTTATATAATGTTATGAATCTTCGTTTATAATATTTATTGTTTGTTGGCTTTCTATAAATATCTTATTCTAAACTATATTCAGATGTATCTAAAATATACAGTAGACAGTACGTGCTTATTGGTCAAGCAGCTATCAAACTTTCGATTCATTATGTAAAAATACACCACAGTGATGGATTTGTGTTTTAGTATGCAATTGATTTATAAGGTCAGATTAAGTTGATTTTTATTTCCAAGCGCCAATCTATATGAACACTGCGCGGCCACTCATATCAGTGACAGATTGAAACACTTCAATCTAGAGGCTCACAAAAAAACAACCCAATAGCCTACAACACTCTGAGGTCAACTTGGAAAGTCCAAAAGTGGCGCAGTAAACCGCCAAGAAGAACTTTCCCTCACCCACCTGCCAGAATTATTCAGTCAATGCCAGAGCCTCCCGTAGACCTCCAGGAAATCCTCGAGGCAATACCATTGTCCTTTCGTTAAGGACAATGGGCACAACTTGAAGAAAACAAGATAAAAAAAAGAAAAAAAAAACAGAAAAACATAAAAACCTTAAAAAGGAAAAACAAGAACAAATAAAGATCACCAATATCTCCTGCTGCACAAAAGGACCCTAAGGCAACAGACTGTCGCTTGCACTAGGGTGCAAGCTGGATAAGATAAAGATAGCCTCATATAATAAATTCACCAACCTCCTAATGTACAAAATCCCAACAGGGATTGGAGTTTTAGTTAGGGTAATAATCCCACACTGTTGGATGCACGGGCATCCTTCACCTTTTGAAGGTTTCTCCACTTCAAGCATAAAACAAAAAAAAAATATTACTATTTTTGTCAAACATTTTTGGAAAACCTAATATTTAATTTAGCTCATTTAGTGGTTAAATCTTGTGTTTTGTTTGACTATTGCCTGAATTTTAGATATTTAAATATTCTATATCGTACTGTACTCTGTTTACAGATGTTGTTAAGTTTTATATTTAATAAACAATTAAAAAGGTACTTAAATTTTTTTTTGATTTATAACAAGTAATTTTGTTATAAACCCAAGGAAATAATGCCTCTCCTCCGCAGTCCTTCTCCATGATGTTTCTGGTTTTGCACGTTTCCTTTTTCCCTGCGGATTCCAAAACAAAATTTGTCTCTCCGTGGCATTTTGGTTTTTTTCCGGAAAATATGACCAATCCACCTTCATTTTCTTCTCTTAACTTTCATGAAGATGGATTACTCTCTCGTTTCGTTCCAAAAAATCTTCGTCAGATATCACATTGGGCCAAAAGATTCGGAGAATTTTTCTGAGACATCTATTCAGGGAAACCTGCAAGTTACTGGTGCTTTTGCAGCTTACCTTCCAAGTCCTTCCAAGTGTCTGGAGACCGTTCAAGTCTCCAGGTCTCCAAGTCTCTATAATAGCACTGCTTTCGCATTGGTTCTGAATATTCAGAGTTTAGTAGTTGTGGAAATCTCTCTTGCCCTCCAGAGTGGATACAACTGAATAAAAACCTTCATTTGCCTTTCGTATTCTTGCTCTGACATCTGCAGTTGCACCACCTTCATGGGTCAGTATACTCCCAAGGTACGTGAACTTTTCCACATCTTCATTGAACTACATCTTCATTATTCTACATCTTCATTGTCCTCATCCGCATTGTCCTCATTGCTCACTGTGCTTATCTTCATAACATAAGTCTTGGAGGAAAATACTATGCACTAGGAAATGAAATTTAATTTTTTTTAAAAAGACACTACCAAACAAAATCATAAATCATAATCTTGTTTGCCGAGTTAAAGATTCAGACTTTCTAATGCAGCTTTCTGATATATCTGATCTGACACATAACTGAAAACAAAGTGTATCCGAATTATTTGGTCCTATTAATGGTTTCAAAAATACGTTTGAAGTCAACTTTATGAAGAAATGATTTGAAACACATACAATTTCATGAAAGTGTTGAAGAAAATATTGAAGTTTCTATTCAAGAATTAGATCGAAGATATTCTGACTTTGAAAATATTAAGAGGAGCTTTCAACGATCCTATGAATGTGAATATTGAAAATCAATCATCAATTGGAGCTCTGCGATTTTCAGGCTACTTATTTTCTTCAAAGATCAGATTTATAAGCTTCTTCCATCTTTCCTCATCTTACAGATTTTAATTTGCAGCTAAGTTCAATATTTGGAAGCACTAATCTATGTGAAAATGCTTTCTCCAACATGAAATTCATAACAAATAAGCCCAAAAGCTATCTCAGTGATGATTCCCTGTTCCACCTACTAAGACTGGTAGTTACTAAAATAGAACTGGCATCCCTACGAATGTAGGAATGTAGGATCGGAAGAGCTGCCGGACATAACACTTGATGAAGTCAAGGCTGCAGTAACGGAAATGAAAAATAGAGGAAGAAAATCTCCTGGTGAGGATGGTGTCCCGATTGAAGCTATCAAACTAGGTGGTAACACGCTGTTAAGTGCAATAAC
>WYDF02040513.1:0-12466 GCA_009867245.2 Adranes taylori | reverse complement strand
GTGATTAAATCATACGCGGAATTTTCAATTTTCTCAAATAATCTTTATTTATTCCTTAATGATAACGTTGTTCCCTTAAAAATAATCCGCATTAAACATAATACACTTCTTCCAACGTTTTTTTCAACTCTTCAAAGCATGTCTGAAATTCAGTTTTGAATGTGGCTTTAATTCCTTTAGCGATTCTAGGTGAATATCAGCAAAACGTCGACCTTTCATGATATTTTCCATCTTTCGGAATAGAAAAGTCACAGGGTGCAATGTCGGATAAAATTGGAGGACATGGAATCATTACGTTATTGGGTTTTGCCAAAAATTCAGAATTTAGCAACGAATTGTGCGCAGGTGCATTATCGTTGTGTCCTGGACGTAATTCGGACGTTTTCTTGATTGCTTCACGTAAAACTTCAACCTTAATATTCAGGTGAAAAGTAGAGCATTTTCCGGTCGTGGCTCTTCCAGTTTCCGGTTTCCTCACCAGTTATGATTTGTTTGAACAACTTTTGATAGTGATAAGGCGATTTTCCTCAACTATTTCTCCATTTTTTTGATCTTATTATCAGTTATTGATGTGTTAGGATGCCTAGAAAGCTCGTCATCTTCAACATCTTCGCCGACCTCTTGGAAACTCTTGTACCACTTAGAAATGCTTGTTTTATTCATAAAAGAATTACCAAGAGCAACATTTAACATATCCAGCACTTTATACTTAACAAAAGACTTAATGCAAATTCTTTGTTCCATTTTTTTCACAAGTAAAAATCGTCGTTAATTTAATAATTTATATTAATTAATTTAATAATTAATTTAATAAATTTAATAATTAATTTAATTAATTTTACAATTAATTTAATTGAATAATAATATTAAATTATTCAATTAATATGGTTGCAGTTGTTAACTTACTTTTTGGGAAATACCTACCAATAAAACAATTACAAAAATATGACAGTTGGACTTCAACAAGCCACAAACATTAAAAATTCCGCGTATTGCCTGATCATACCTCGTATAAACCTGGATAATTAAATTACTAGTGGATGTCTTCTATGAAACGTATGTTTTATATAGATTTCATATCATTATTTAAACTTTTATTGTAATTTTAAATGCGACATTATTTTTTATTCACTAAGAGCGAAAATAAACTATGACCCCTATTTTTTGATAAATAATACACCACCCCTCTCATTTCCTTACGCTTTATTTCCGGTACTTTACAATAGCTATTGTAACGTAACATTATCGAAAATGTATCAATTAATGCTATTAATTTGCTTTCCCTTGTTGTCTGCCCCAATCCACCTTTTCTCCTCATCATTCCTCACCATTCAAAAACCTTCTTCACCATTCAGTTTCATTTCCTTGCTTCGTTGTCGTCGTCGTCGTTTAGAGAGCACCCCCCGGATGATAACTCATACAACGGATTTAACAAAAGAAATCTCTTTTATTAGGGGTATGTAGTTGAAGTTGACCCCAGTATCAAGATACATTAAAACCGTCTATTAAATAAAAAAATGACATTGAAAACATCGTTGCTAATTTTCGGGTAGTATTATATTTTTAATAAATATAAAAATGTTCTTATTTGCTAACAGTTTATTGGTAAAGATATTTTTCTTACTATTTTCGAGTTGTTTTGCACATTTTAAGCTTTAGCAGTTCTTATCGTTCCAATTTTTTCTTAAAGGTTTGTTTTTTTTATGAAACGTCTTGCCTTCATAATTTTTTTTGGGTACCTCGTTCTTCTTTGTTGTGACGGAAACCAGTCGAAAATCTTCTTTGGCCATCGATTTTCATGTATTTGTCGTAAGCCCTAAACCCTCAACCCTAAACGGTCGTAACCTTAAACCTTCAATAGCATCTCCAAATGTTCAATATAATTTCAGTCTAAGCCTATCTAATCTAAGTCTAAACATAATTGACAACAGTCTTCTGTGTTCCGCAGAATGTTGGTTACTACTGAACTGCACACAGTTGTGATGCGCTCCCACAGATGGTTTTTGTCCGTGATCTTCACTGTGTAAAATTTGAATTTTGTATAACCTCACATAATCATATGGAACCTATACATCCTATGGATGTTGGAATCTATTCACGACCGGAAATGTTTGCATCTAGTCGTCTAGCCAATATAGAACTTGTATACGATAGTATGGGAGTACACCGTTCTGCATGAACCATTCTTGTTTTCCAGAACCCAGCAAATTCAAACCAGGTAGTAATTCATTGCTAAGTAAAGTTCACTGTGAACTGTTCTGTCAAAGAAGTAGGGGCCTATAATCCAGTTTTGTCCATAGACTACACAAACCTCACCATTTACATAAAAATTGGCTGCGTCCGAAACTATAACTTTAGACAGATATTCAGACATTGCAAGATATTCCATGTGGTTTGAGGAATGCCCACTTCAAAGCTTGTTAGGCACATTGATTTGTTTTGCTGATAACTCCCCTTTATTAAAACCCCTTCCACTACCTCTTTTGAAGTGCTCGGATGTCCAGATCTTTTATCATCGGCAACAGTAGAGCTCGTTAAAACGTGAAGAGCTACAACGCAGAAACCAAAATACGGTAGCATTTCTTTCTGTTCATTCTTCTCGTACCACCGAACGATGGTGTTAGAGGATGACAGACAGTAAACTAGATATGTAGAAGAAAGATAGAAAGCAACTGTTCTGGCGCCTTCATGCTAATGTATCTTCATGCTAATATGCTTGTAACGTGTGTTGTCTAACCTTCTCTAAGGAGTTCTCTCTTTCATCTGCGCAATTCGCGGCTCTTCAGCTTTTGGAAGACTTATACTTGTAACCTTGAACTTTGCTCAAGTCTGCAAACTGTTGAGCGCGACACTGGTTCTCATTCAGGATGCCTCACATTAAATTCATCTGCCACTTGTCTTTGGGAGAATCGTTCTTTTCCGCAAAAGAGTAGTATCTAGGATACTATCTACCCCAGTGGCAGAATTCCGCACAGGCGGGTGAGCCGGTCGTCTCGTGCTCCAAATTTTAGGACCCCCAAAAAAGCAACACACTTACTGTTTGCAAAAATAATTTGAAATTGAGGCGAATTCAGGCCTAAATTCCTAGATTACTTAAAAATGTAAATGTATGTTTTGTTCATCCATGCATCGATGGAATAAACAAATTGATAAGTTTAAGGGTGCAGATAAATCTATTTAAAAAATTTATGAGACGAGGTGGTCAACTAGAGTTGATGCTATTTTCTTCTATGGTTCAATTTTTAAGCTATCAAATTATTGGCTTTATCATGCTCCATATTGAAGTATCTAAGATGTAGGATGTAGGAACAAGTGTAGTGGTATCGTCTCGGTACAACTTAACAAGCGATAGGTGAAATACTACTCCTCAAATTTGTTCAGTGCTCATTTATGATTGGAACCTTGAGCATAGAGGCGAAAAGGGTACCCCGATCGTATTCATTTAGCTGCGTACCTGTTTAATTGAGGTTTTGGGAATAATTACTGTGTAAAGTCGAAATTCGGTTACGATAATTACTATAATTTGTCACTAATAGAGTCAAAATGTTCTTTTTTGGTTTTTAGGTTATTACCTAAGAACCTCTATAGTTGTACTCTAGAGTTTGTTTTTCGAGGCCGTGGCGCAGATGCGCGAAAGTCCCAAAAGCTTCGGCGTTCTCAAGAAAATAGTTTCAAGGAAATGTATCATCATTAAATAACATTTTCAACGAATACTAACAGACATAGGTGAACGCAGCTCGCGTTTACTCGTGCTTGTGTAACACAAGATGTTTTTTCGATGTACTCGTTTATAGGAGTATGCATGTGAATACTTTCCACAAACTGGTCTCAAAGACTGCAAGTTTGTTAGGAATTTGACTGAGATAGTACATTTGTAATAAGAAAATGCAAGTGTCCTAAGACGGCCTCAGCTAAATAGGACATTTATCGTGAAATATAAGGGCAAAAGTAAAGTAAGGGCAAAGGGTAAAATTATTGAAGACGAGCATGCACACTCATAAATAGAATATAGAAAATAAAAAACTCACGATTTTAGTCGTTTTTAGTGTCGACGTCCCTTTGGACCATCCATCCTCTGTTTCAGGCTTTTCCGTGCATATGCTCTTCTGGGATCATCTCAGCGTAACATCCAGTAATAGTTCATCATCATTGTAGTATTCCATCTTCCTTGGTAGCGCTTTTCCATTTCTTTGATGTCCTGATGGAATCTCTCACCTATCTCTTCACTAACAGCACCCAGAGTCTCAGGGAAGTAGTCTAAATGTGATTGTAGGAAATGAACCTTTAAACTCATGGAAGAGCCCAAATTTTGGTACTTCTGCAGCATAGTCTCAACGATAGACTTGAAATTCGGATCCTTCTTGTTGCCCGCAAACTTGGTTACTACGTCTCTAAAGGCGCCCCAGGCTTCATTTCAGTAACTTCCATTTCTTTTTAAAAATCTCCATCTTTGCATAGTTTTCTAATGACCGGATCTGTAAAGACACCCTTTTTTAGTTTCGCTGTTAACGAGACTGGAAATTTATTACAAATGTACTGGAACCATTTACCATCTTTTGGTAAGGCTTTCACATATTGCTTTATCAAGCCTAATTTAATATGATGGAAGGAGAACTTTCGTCCACGCGATGAGAGATTTGTGGAGCACATTTTTTACTCCAGGTTCCAATGATTGTGGCCAATCTGGTTGTGTCCAATCTTTCTGTTTCCAATGATTTTCCCTGTCTGCTATCCCACTCACATAAAAAATAAGGAAACTTTGGGTACCCACATTGGCGTCCAAGGATCATCGATATTACTTTGAGATCACCACACATGATCCACTTATGATAGTCGTACTTAATTTTCAGGAGAACAAGTTGTAAATTGTCATACCGTTTTTGTAAATGTACAGAATGTCTTATGGGTATTGACACATACCTGCTTCCGTTGTGAAGCAGGACAACTTTACGGCTTTCTTTCGACTAATCGATGAATTGTCTCCAATCAGTGCTTTCGTACGGAATGATGACTGTCTTAAACAGTACACACATCATTGCAGAATACTAAGCCTCCTTCTACCGAAAATTATGGAATAAAATCGTTTTTTGTGTACCTCAACCAACAAAACGAAACGCCAGCTGCGAACAAATTCTTATCCTTAAGCCGTGAACCAAGCAATACTGAAGCCTCTTTGTACAGATGTAAGTCGCGAATCAAATCGTTCAGTTCAGTTTGTGTAAATGGTTGTGGAGCAGAATTGCGAGTTTCGTACTCCACTTCTTTATGTTCGGTTTCTTCACTTGATTCAATTTCTGAACCTTCTACTTCAAGTAAATGTTCTGGTTGCCTAGGTACGTCTGGAACGTCTGGACCATTATGGACAGGATGTAAATCCGATGGCAGATTTTGATAGAAGATATTCTTTTTATTCTTTACATTGAAACCGTGAAACAGTTGAGCAAAAGTAACAATCATGATTTTGTTGCTCTCACCAGACCATTGGAACGCCAAATCTGAAACAATGTTATTCACCCTTTGACCATCGTCGCAGTCCTTCAACATACGCAGAGCAAACATAGTAGGAGATCAAGTTTTGTCTTGATCTCCTACTTTTATGAACGATGTTATATGTCGTTTTTGTCTGGACACAATTAACTCACTACAAATGAAACAAAAGTAATCTGCAGACTTTTTCAGCCTCTTGACTCCATTTCGAACACCATGTTTGCTTTTTAGCGTATATCCGCCGACACAAACACTTTTGATCGCGGAGGAAACGTACGTCAACATTGACAGCCAGCTGAGATGTACAACAAGTATAATGATGAAAGTGCTGCCATCTACCGGTTTATGATGTCAACGATTTCATCATAAGCCGACAGATGGCAGTATTTCATATGTATTTAAATCTGCCAGTACGTCTTATATTTGTGATTTTTTTTCGATATATAACATTTTCTGAAAATTCTGACGTGATGGATTGAAACTAAGGTCATTTTTGCATTCAGCGCACAAACATACATAGGAATCCATCATCAAAACTTGAATTAGATAATACAAGAGAAAAAATGCAGGCCTGTGTAATTTATTGTAAATAAATGTATCTACAATTTGTCCTACATTTACAAATAATTTAATGATATATGTATATGGAAAGGGCCCCAAAAATTTCGAGCTCCAAGCAGGTTAAATCCGCCACTGACTTGCCCCTTCTCAGTAGTCAACATTTTTCAGTCCTACAATAAGAAATATATCAAAATATATAAAACGTTTAGGGGCGGGACTTTGGGACACTGTACAAGAAAGTTTTTGTAAAAAGTTGTGTTCAAAGTAAATGTTACACATTTAATTGCTAATTTTGCAAAACCACATCTTGCTCACGACTTTGCTATGGTCCATTGATTCTTTGTTAGCTTAATTGATATAAATTTCAATCCACAATATAACGATATGTATCCCACGCTATAAATGCGGAAATGCACACAAACAAATACATTATTTTGTGAACAGGATAATAAGCTTCTAACAACGAATTAGAGACGTGAATCAAATAGAATTTCATTATCAGCAATTGTAATCCGATAGTTGGTCTTTATTTCTTTCCTACGTTCTCGTTCAGTCATTGAATTCGACTGTGCTGCGGATACTGTGCTTAAATAAGTTACTCTCTCTAGCTTCACCGGTCGGGATCGTGTTTTTGCAAATGAGAAACTATTTATTAAATTGTATTTGATTCCATTGTGTTATAGTTTAGTTCAACCCCTGATTACCGTGTGCGATTGCTACAGTTTTACATATAGGGTGTTTCTATTAAAAAACTTACTCTAATATCGGTGACCTCACAGATTTATTGGATCTATTCATTTATGATGGGATCTGAAGAACGAAAAATACATTATAAAATAATATACCAACTTATTCAAAAAGTTTCAAGAATTTATTCAGAAAATTACAAATATAAGTTGATTCATCAAAATCGATATTGTCCTCTCCATCGACTGCAACGCCCTTATGCCAGCGCTTGATCCAATCCTCGAAATATTTTTGGTACCTGGTTTTCGTTATGACCACCAGAGCCGTCATAGATAGTCGCAGGGAGCCAAATCAGACAAACTCGGTAACTGTGGGATGATATTCGTTCCGTTCTTGGCCAAGTGGCGGATAATGATGACATTGTGCGATGGTGAGTTATCGTGGTGCAAAATCCACGAGTTGTTTTCCCACTAATCCATTATAAGAGAATCAAGAAGACGAGGTTTAACAGTTTATATGGCAATGTTAGATGTGGAAAAGGCTTATAATCGAGCTTGGCATGAAGGTCCGGTATTCAAAATATGGGCGAAAAATTTTCCTTTAGATGTAATAAAAATCATTCAAGCATTTAAAAAAAATCGTATATTCCAGATTAAACTAAATTTCATCCAGAAGAAATATAGAGGACAGCATACCTCAAGGTTCGCCTCTTTCACCTCTTTTATTTAATAGTTTTGTATGCAATATACCGAAATTTCAAAATATAGTTAAAGCAAAGTTGCTTCAATTTGCGTATGAGTAATATTTCATCGTTATCCAAAGATAGCGAAAAATAAGTTTAGATTTAGATTTAGTAATCCATTTTTTTAAAGACTGGAAAGTTAAAATAGATGTCGAAAAAACAGAAACTATGTTTGGAAAACGTAAAAATGCCATCAATTTTATGGGAAAAAACATTAATGCTACATAGAACGAAAGAAATAAAGAAAGAGTCAAGAAACTGGCTATTTATCTTGGAGTTACTTTTGATGAGAAGTTGAAATTTGTCTTGCATGTTAAAAGAAGAGAGAATATTGCGATGCAGTCTGCGTACAAAATGTACTCACTGCTCAGATACGATACAAAACTTTCATTGAGAGCAAGAAGAACTATTAGGTCTCAGTTGATGTACGGGAATGAGATATGGATTAATGGTTATGATAAAGCTCAAGAAAGATGCAAGGTAGCTGGGAATAAGGTTTTCAGAAAGGCATAAGATGTTCAGTGGTATATCAGAAACCATGCAACAAGAGAAGCACTGCAGGCAAAAGATGTCATAGAAATGGCAGCAACTAATAGGCAAAATCTCATTCAGAGATTGAAAATTCACCCAAAAGAAGATATCTGCAAAATTGCGTAAATCATGGAATAGAAATAGTAATACATAACCCTTCGTCAGGGCAGTTCCTTGCCTCTCTGAGCGATAAAGAGCACCAATATGGCCAAAAGTTTAATGGCAATGATGGATAAATAAAGGGAAAACTCGGTACCTGTTGGATAGTATTCGCTCCGTTATTGACTAAGTAGCGAATAATTTTGGCACTGAGCGATGGTGAGTTATCGTGGTCAAAATCCACGAGTTGTTTACCCACAAATCCGGTCTTTTTCGCGTGAAGTGTTTCACGCAAATGACTCATAACTCCCAAATAATACTTGTTGTTAAATGTTTGACTTTCTGGCAAGAAGTCACAATGCACATCACCGTTGTAATCCATGAAAACCGTGAACAGTGAACTCCTAACACCGCCTTTTTTCGATTGAAAACGACGTGGTTTTTTTCACGTGGTCTTCGTGGTCTTGGCTCATTCGGTGCATGCCATTTACTCGCTTTATGCAAGTTTTACATCTCGTACTCGTAAACCAACGTATCTTCTTCAGTAATGATGTGTTTGATGAATATTGGGTTGGATTCATCCATGAAAATCATGTCTTCTCGACTCATTTTTTGGTTCCAGTCTTTGTTTATATATCTTACGAAATTCTATAAAACAAAGTATTGTTTCTTGTAATAAAATAAATTGTAACATATTTATTACCTTTTCTATATATCTATCGTCAACTAGATAAGAAGCTACCTGCCAAATAAAAAGCAACTTGAAAACTGCAATGATACTCTCACAGCTGTTGAAGTTTGTTAATTATAGTTTCAATTCAGGTTAGTTCATTATAGTTTCAACTTACATAAGTTAATCTCTCTGTGAAAATATTTCAACGGATGGATTATACAAAACTGCAACAAAGTAGATTGGGTTGCCTATATAATAAATGAAATAATTGTTGTTTCGACTATGCCGTTTAAAAATATTAAGTAGTACGAGATAGATGCATCTTACAATTGAGTGAATGGGAGGAGAAGTGCAGAGAGGAAATGGCAGAAAGTAGGAGTGAGAAAGCTGAAGTAGATGGGAATGAACGGATGACGTGGGAAGAAGAAGGGGTAGAAGAATATATTAGTGAATATCATTACTGAAGAAGATATTAGTGGAGATAGAAATATAAAAAATGGAAATGCCGGTGGGATGCCGATGGAGGTATGGGGATGTTTGAGTGGTATTAGTATCAGAGCGTTAGCAAGGTGTATGAATACAGTGTGGATGGGTGAAAGTAGGATTCCGAAAGAATGGAAGAACGGAGAAATGGTGACCTTATACAAAATAGGGGATAAAAGGAAGAGTGAAAGCAATAGGGGAGTGACTATTATGAATGGATTAAACAGAATGTTTGCTATGATTCTAAAGAAAAGGCTCGAGAAGGAATTGAGGAAGTACTGTTTAATACGCAAACTGGTTTTATAAAGGGAAAGGGGACAGCCTGACATCATTGCAACAATAAATTATTTGATGTAGCAAGAAACTAGTGAAAGGGAAAAGTTATATTTGTAGTTTGTTGATCTCAAGTTTGCATTTGATAAGACAAGTAGGGAAAGACTATGGAAGAGCATGTATGAATTGGGAATTTCAAAGAGGTTGATAGAAATAATTAGTGGAGTGTATGAAGGGTCAATATAAGAGCGAGAGTTGGTGAGAGAGTATCGGGATGGTTTGATGTAAGGAGGGTTGTGAGACAAGGATGTCCGTTTAGTGTTTGTTTATTTAAGATATACCAGGAAGATCTGGAGAATGTGTAATGTATTAAGGATGGGGCAAGCAGGAGGGGTGATTGTAGGAAAGGAAAAGATATGATCATTAAGTTATGCTAATGATATTGTATGCATGATATCGAATAGGCAAAGAAGTGATTCAGATGGTAAACAAGTATATATGTAAGGCAGGGTTAGGAGATGAATATGCAGAAAACGAAAATGATGGTGTGAAAGAAGGCTGTGTGGCATAAATGTTGTGTGGCAGGTTTTAAGAAAATGGTAAACCTTGAAAGAAAGGTGTTAATGGAAGAGGATGACAGTCTGGTAAAGAAAGTATATGTGTTAGGTGTAAATGAAGTGCGTAGAGAAGGGTGTATTAACGTATAGTTTAAGACATGAGAGAAAGCTTATGAAAGAATCGAGTGGCATTTTGAGAAAGGGTATCAGAAAATGTTTGATGGAGTGGGGGTTGTTGAAGAGGTGGAAGAATTAATTAAGGATGTCGAGATGCAAGAAAGGCATATGAAAATAAGAAATAACAGATACATTGACATAATAGTGGAGGGTGGTATATGCAGTCTGGATGGAGTATGGAAAGTAAGAGGCTAGTAGCTAGGTATAGGTGTGGAACTGAGGAGCGAGGAAATAGGTACTGGGTGAATGAGGATGAGAGATGGAAGAAAAATGGAAGAAAGATGGGAACTTTGGGTAAGGGAATGTGTAGGGTTGGTGTGGAGTGAGAGTGAGAGGGTATTGGCGAAGAATATGAGGGTGTGTTTGGGGCATAAAGGACGTGTGTTGAGGATATTGGAGAGGGAATATTGGATACTTTGATTTTTTGTTTACTCTCTCTCTATCGCTTAGATTTTGAACAATCTGTCCATACAATCGACATGAACAATCACAAAAGCCATCTTGAAACAGAGAGAATGCTAGATTCAATAATGATACATTTGAAAGTGCTGTTTATAGTTCTGACATAATCATATTGCTCACAACTTAATGCATTCACCTACAATCATTCCGGCCTTTATTTACACATTTGAGAGAACAGGAAATTTGTTAGTGGCATATGTACCACGGCATATGTAATTTGCCAACATCACACCACTCACCAATTGCTCAACCACATACCAATTGACATGTTCATTGATTTAATGAATTGTTTAATTACACTAAGTTTCTTAATTTTGGTGTTTTTTTCTCCAATCTTTAATCCGTATTTTTTTTTCTCCAACCTAAACTGAATTTAGATTATTTACTCCACGCCTCTGTTCCATGATTTTAAACTGTATTCAGTACAATGATAAAGATAACTAAACGGAAATAATTGTGGGTGGGTAAGCAGTACAGTTTGTGCTGCCACCTGTTTTGGAAAAACAACAAATTATTTTTTTAAGTTGATTTTTTCCAGTAGATATAAGGGAACAGTACTTCATGTTCATATTAAATTGAGACGATTAAATAAAATTTCAGGAAAAACTTTCTAAAGAAACGGTTGGTTATTTTTTTATCCGTTTTAGTTTTAGAATCACCTCACGGAACGTACTAAAAAGAGACATCAAAATCCCAGTAGAATAGAATGTAATATCCATGTACACTACGTTCCTATATAAACGTTCCTTATATTGATATAGCCAACAACCTTATATGCATACACACAATTAATTTTTTTGCGCAGATCGTGAAATACAAACTGTAATTCCTTATAATTTATTTAATTCAATTGCAAAAGATTTAAAGAAATATATCACTTAACGTAATATTTTTGAACAGCTTAATTACAAATAATTTAATAATGCCTTATGATCTTGTTGTTGGCCCTTGTATATTCATATAATGTTTAGTGTTGTGCGTAGAGCGCCATCTTTTGCATTTAGATTCTACCGATAGGTTGGATCAATAAATTATTAGTTCTATGTCAGCAAATGTTTAGCTAAAGATTCTTATGGCTAGATGGCTCTGAATGTTGCGATTTACAAAACCACTTAGAAATCTTGTAAAGCGGGATAGGTAGCTAGTGGATGAGAAGTGTTTTATTCTGAATCTATCTGATAATTTCTCAGATTTGTAACATAATTTTAGTGAAATACTATTAGTTTAGTAAATTTCAGTTTTATTAAAGACAATTATTATATAGAGCGTGAAAGAGACCCACTGAGCTAGAAAATGACAATACATTTCAGAAACATTTGCCATTCTTTACCAATTTGCCAGAAACATTTGCCATCATTTGCCATTTGCCAACTTGTTCCAATGTCTACCTCCGTCTATATTACTTTGCTAATAAATTAATTATTATATAATAACAGTAGGAGTTACAATGTTTTGTGGAATAAATTTTAAAATTAAGGTCCGCGCCTAGATATATTGGCGCCGGGGTGCCAGACAAAATATTGTTAAAAACTATTAATAGTTAAAAACTATTAATATTTCCACTAAATTACTTACCTCCCCCAAGATTTACCGCCCTGGTTTTGCGTAGGTAGTGGAGAATCTTCAAAAGAGGAAGGATTCCCGATGTATCCAACACTGTGGGATTTTTACCCACTAAAGTCCACTCCCTGTTGGGATATTATACTTAGGAGGTTGGTGAATTTATTATATGAG
>WYDF02040502.1:0-12466 GCA_009867245.2 Adranes taylori | reverse complement strand
GCAAGGCCGCGGCCGCAGGCCACGGGAGTGCGGAAAGTAGTCCTGTTCGCGCCGATGGTAAATATGGGGACCCGGTGGGGAGCGGAGGGGGGGGGGGCAAAACAACGTTTGCCGTGTCCGCTAGTTCTTAATACAAAGAGTCTATACGCAAGAGAAAGAATAGTTAAATGGACATTAAATAATAAAAAAAATTTTTGGTTTTAGCTTTATCTTTCGAGAACGTTTTTTAAAACACTGGACCAATTTAAACAACATTTGGTTGTTAGGTAAATAATAATTTGCATCAATGTTACATGCAGTATTAAATCATTTAAAAGTTATTCCACTTTTTTATGTGGAATAACTACAAAATAACTAATGGAATAACTACAAGGGGCATTAATACAAAGTCTTCGCAAGAGAAAGGAGCGTTAAATGGGGATCAAGTAACAATACAAAAATTTATATCTTGGTTTTAACATTATTGTTCAAGAATTTCTCTTAAAGCACTAGATCAATTTAAATAGATTGGGGTCCTAGGTATCTAATATTTTGCAGCAATCTTGCATCCATAATCAAATCTTGTAAATGTTGTTCGACGTTTTGTTTTCCTTTTATTTTACAGGTAATATAAATTTTTTTTAGAATTACAAAACATCAGGAATATTTTTAATTTTTATTCAAATTAATCAATTAATTTCAATTTGAACCAATCAGTTCTCAGTTAAATATCAGTTAAAGATTAAATATCTCAATTCTTAAGAGATTTGGAAAAATAAAATTTCCGGAACTTTTATAAAGCTAAGAGAGTTTAATTCTGCCAATATGAACACTTTGAATACACTGAAATATCAACGTTGAAAGATTGAAAAATCGACGCCAGCAGAAGTAGTAAGGAATGCATATTGGCAATTTAAATGTCTGAATAAGGCAATGGCGTAAGTTGGATGATATGAAAGAAAGGTAATGAAAGTGATGAAATTATATGTGGAAAAGTTGGGTAAACGAAAAGAACATAAGGGAAAAGGACAGAAAGAGTGTATATGAAAGGATACGGTGGTCAAGTGAAAGATGGTTTGGGAAAATGAGAGGATGTATGAAGTAGAAATGAGAATGTATGATACAGAAATAGAAAGATAGATGAGGATTAGAAACAGCAGATACATCATCAGATGTGAATATTTCTTTATCACTTACTAAAAAGTCAGAATCATCAAATTACCTTTATTGTCATATATAAAACATCTCTTAGACATCTCTTAGACTCTTAGACAATAAAATTAATAATATATCAAGCATTATTCTATAACTTACAAATAAAAAAAAAAACAAGAAAACAGAAAAAATCAGAACTCAATCCACAACTCGAACGATTTATCCAAAAAGTACAAATGAAAACACATCCCATATTCCTTTCTTATAACTTAGGTAAGAAGTTAAGGTTTTTGATTATCTTTCCTTGTAAGTCTCTTTGTAACCTCATTGCTCCTTTCCCTTAACCCCCTCCAATTCCCACCTATTCCCTTTTTCTCTTCTTCATTTAGTCACCTCTTTCTCTCGTTTTTCCTATTAAACCCCTCTTTTCATCTCGCTACTCATTCTCTTACTTTCTGCCATATAATTTGTTCACTATACTCATTATTATCTCTAAACCCTTAGCCTGGTACCCCAGACTAAACCTCCAGTACTCTCTCAATTCTCTTTCTCCCTCGCTCCTATTCATCCACATACTCAACACAATCTTTCTTCCTCTCTCTTCCAGAACTTATTCCCCCGCTCTTCATTTCCAGACCTAAACCTAGCTATCATACATTTTTCATACATACTTAACTCTGATACTAAATAACATCTTATTCCATCTTCATTTATTATACACCTATATCTTTTATGATAACTACTATTTCTAAACTTTTCTTCCCTCTATTGCCTTTCAATATCTTTCATCCTTTCAATCATTTCATGTATACCCTCCTCACCTTTTACCATCACCATCCACCATTCACCATCTATATTTTGACCATCCTAAACGCTCATTTACCTTCGTTCTTTTCATTCATTATTTCAATCATCTTTTCTTCATCATTCCTACTCTATACACCTCCTTCACTAATCTCTCATTCCCATCCGTCACCACCTTCCTCTCATAATTTAACATTTTCTTTACTCCTTTAGTTCAAACCTTAAACTATCTCAACTCCTGCAATGCCATTTCATTGGCCGTATTCCTATCCAGTCTTAACATCTTTTTCATGCATCTTACCTGCACCTTCTCTGGAATCTCCCTTTCTTCCACCGCCCATATTTCAGATCCATTCATCATTATGCTATTTATGCATACCTTCATTATCCTTAACCTCGTCCTGACCGAAACCCCAAACATTCTCTCCCATACTATCCTCATTCTTTCCATAGCTGCTCTTGCTTTTCTAGTAACTTCCTCCATATGCTCTTTCAAGTTTCCCGTTTGAGTCATTGTAAATCCCAAATACTTGATGTTCTTCACTATTTCAATTTTACGCTCCCCTATACTAAATTCATCCATACTAGATCTTCTCCCTCCGTTCTTGCAAACCATAATTTTTATTTTCTCCACATTTACTCTTAAACCTCTCCTCTCCATATATCTATTCATTCTTTCAATAACTTCATCAATTTCTTCCTTTCTCTCTGCCATACATACAATGTCGTCAGCATTTGCTAGAGACAATACCCTCTTATTTCCTACCTCAATTCCGCCCGCTGGTCCCTTTCTAAATACCTCCTCAAGATCCGCTAGGTAGATATTGAAAAGCGTCGCGCTTAGTGGCACCCTTGCCTCACAACTCTGTACGTCTTAAACCATGCTGGCACCTTACCATTCACTCTAACTCTCACTTTGGTACCTTCATACATACTTTTTACCATCTTCACCATTCCCTTTGATACCCCTACCTGCTCCATTCTTACCTAGAATCTCTCCCTTACAATAATGTCAAAAGCCGCTTTCTAATCCACAAATAATAAATATATAATTTTAGCTACCTCCGTATTTATCGCGTAATTTAGAATGGCTATATTATCTACTGTTCCTCTACCATTGATAAATCCATTCTGCGTTTCCGAAACACAAAATGTGACTATTTATATTTACTTGGCTATTGTACGATTGAATTGGAACCCCCCTAAATTTCAGAGGATTAATCTTATAAAAGTGCGCTATCCTGTCTTTAAAAAATAAAACACACAGTTTTGGAATCCTTAATTCTCTCCTTTCCTTTTGAAATTCTTATGGAACTTAGCTTTTGGAGTTATAATTTAATAGTAATAATATAATTCATTACGAATAATACATAATAATGTCTTGTAAGTATTTTGTCGTTTTTACATTCCAACAATATAAAGTGGGCATTGATCGCTAATGGTATCCATTCAGTTGTAATTGATTGATATTGCCCACTGTTCAATTTAACTTTAGGTCCGGGAGTGAGGAGAGAGGGAATTCTGGAAGAAAGGATATGGTGTCTCAAATATGTGGTACATGTGAAGAACATTGGGAGTACTGGATGTGCGTATTATTCATGTAGAAGAAAACAGACAGTTCTATGACACGAACCTCCTCACGAGCGCGAACATCTCGCGACACATTTTTACCATGCTATTGGGTACGAACGCGAACATCTCACGACATATCTAAACCAAACACTTACGAGCGCGATTGCTCGCCAACGAACATTCTGTGTGCTGTTGGTTACCTAAATTTGGCAGGTTCCTGCATTTTTACAGATATTTGCTGTATATTGTAAGTTCAGCGCTAGGTGGCAGTATGTGGTTGTTTTCGGTAATAATGTGGTTGATTTCGGGTAACAATATGTACATATTATGCACATAAATTGGGTGATGTGCGTTTAAGAAGAAGAACAGAAGATAGAATCATCATGAAAAAATAATAATGAAGTAGAATGCAGAATAAAAAGCAAGAATGAGATGATTAGCAGAAATAATCGAAGCAGAATGAGATAATTTGTGAATTGGAATGGAAGAAGACAAGTGGTAGGGTTAGCAAAATGAAGGTTATAAGATATAAAACATATCTTAATTTAAAATAAAACATTTAATTGGAGGGATAGTATAAAGCTGCAGAAGTGAGTTGGCATGAAAGGGATAAGGCACGGCTGGGGGTTCCTTGGTCCTCTGAGATCCTTCTCATTCAAATATAATTAGATTTAAGAAAAATTAAGAATGAATTTTGTGTTTTCAAATTTATGCCAATAAAAGTTGGTTACTACTACTACTACTCATCACATTTTAAGCAATAAAATCTTTTTAGTTACACTCAGTATATTTATATATATTTTGACAGTGCTTGTGATTGTCTATAATATAATACCAAACATAAATGGTCCAACTGTTTTGATTTCAAAGATATAACCCCTAATATCTTAAAAACTCTTCATTGGTTACCATGGTAACCGAAAGTCAAGATATAAATGCGCATAATTAATGAACAATAGTAGATAGAAGAAAACTTATAGGAAAAAATATTTTACGCTTCAGGAAATCTATACGATGGTGTTCCTGCGATCTAATAAATGTCGTTAACAGTGCGGGACCAAATTATAATTTTTGGAGGTGTTCAAACTAATCACATACCTATTACACCCGAATAATTTTATAAAAATTTAAGTATATTTTAAATAAAATTGCGGTAAGAGAACTTGGTTAACTCCTTCCCCTAAGTTCGCAACTAATTAGTATTTAAAAAATGGAAATAAAATAATGAAAACCGAAACGTCGACAGATAATACCAAATGGAGTTAATTTAAATATAAATTTTGTTGTCCAAATCCGAATATTTTTATTTAACTTTCATATTTAAATAATCTTTTATAAATGATTTCTAAATTGTTCAAATAAAGATGAACAGTGAAAACTATCTACAGAATTTTTAAACCCAAGGATTTCGTGAATGATTCTCCAAAATCGTATTTCCCAATGAAATTTTCAAAAATGGAAATATTAAGCTCATGCATATAAATGATATGTACATGGAACGTGAAAGATAAAATGATAATTTAATTAAGACAGTAATAAAGAAACAATAAGTTCATTAAGGAATACGGAACAGAAGCATTACTAATTATCGTGTTAATCGTGTTATAGTATCATATAATCATGCATTCACGTGCGTTTAAATTAGTAGCGGTCAGTAATCTAAGTGAAAAAAATTCACGTTCGGTTTGTTTTTATAATTACAGTTTGCGATTTTCTCTTACAGTATTTCTATGTCAGTGGTCCTCAAACTGTGTTCAAACTGTTCACCTTTCTAGGGGTTCCGCGAGTCAAAATAAAAATTCGACAAATTGTGTAAAAAAAATACGCGTGTGCTTGCATTTTTTAACACAATTTGTCGATATCACAAAAAAATATTTTAGTTTAAATTAAGATGTGTTTTATAGCTAATAACCTTCATTATGATAACCCTGCCACCTCTCTTCTTCCATCTCAATTCTCAAATTATCTCGTTCTGTTTCTATCTTTTCTTTACCTTACAATTTCCTCTTCTTTTCCTTTATTATTTGTTCCATGATGAATCTACCTCTTGTTCTTCTTTCTAAGCATAGATTTATATTTCTCGCAAAACTGCTTCCATATCGCTCCATTCAATTCCTTTACATTCATTTACCCAGTGTTTCCAATTTTTTCAGATGTACCACATATTTGACAAATCCTATTCCCTTTATTGTCCAGAACCGATTCCCTCTTTCCTCGCTACCGCAGCTAAACCTCGCAATCATCCTTTTAACCTCTGCTATTATGTACTCTCCCTATTCGTGCTACTATCCCTATTCCTCATTATTTTGTAATTATGTTTTTCATGAAACCATTGAATAAAAGATTGAGTTTTATTATTTTACTAGCTGACTCGGCAAACGTTGTTTTGTCCCGCACCTGGTCCCCTTATTTTTCTACAGCGCAGGCAGGTCTGCTGTCCGCATTACAGCGGCCTGCGGACGTGGCTTTGCCGCGGCCAACGAAATGCCTAATTGCCGCGGCCTCCAGCCGCTGTTTCGCCGCGAGCAGTGATTCTAATTGCCATGGTCTAATTGCCGCAACATGGCGTAATTGCCGCGGCTTTTCTGGTCTAATGCGCCGCGAGCAGCGACATGATCTAATTGCCGCGGCCAGCAGTATTGTTTTATTGCTGGGGCCAACAGTATGGTTTCATTGCCGCGACTTTGATTAGTACGAGTTTTGTGTAGTGCGTCTGCTGTCCGCACTACCGTGGCCTGTGGGCGCGGCCTTGCCGCGGACACGCATTCCCGTGTTGAAAAACCATTCACGTATTATCACGAATATATGGTCTAAATATGGTCGGAGTATGTGTTCCTGTATTCCCGTATTTCCGCATTTCCGTGTTCAGAAACCATTCCGATGTTATGACGAATATATGTTCTGAATATGGTCTGAATATATATTCCCGTATTCCCGTTCTTCCCATATTCCAGTTTTCCCGGATTTCTACATCTATAAACCATCTCCGTATTATAATGAATATATGCTGTGAATTTGGTCGCTGTAGCTCTAACAGTTTGTCCGGAAAACAGCTTCAACGACAAAATGAGATTTTTATTATAGAGATGCTGACCCGATTTAAAAAATGAAATATAAATTATATAATAATAATAATAACCTTTATTGGCATAAAAAAATACAAAATAAATTCCAAAATATACAAAATGACAATTAGAAACATTTCACTTTCTTTTTTCTTCTTTTACTTTAACCATCCTTTCTACCTTTTCCTTTTTTCTTCTTTCCTCTTTTCTTTTATCCTTTCTTTCTATTTACTGTGAGAGAGAATGTTTTTACTCTTTATCCCGCTCCCACCCGCTTAAAACACCTAAAACACCCTCTTCCCAAAATCTCTTTCCTTTTTTAACCAAGCATGAATTAAGGGAAAGGAGATCACCTCTACTTGTAAAATACATTTCTCTGTCTTTTCTTTTATAATTGTTTTCTCATCGTCCTCTTCGCACTCCATTTCCTTTACTTTTTATCCTTTCATACTTACCTTCTACTTCTTTCTTCCATTATTTTACATAATCACTCTGATTTCTTCGCTTTCGGTTCTAGATATATCCTCCAATTTTCCACCTCTTCTCTTTCATTCAAATTCCGTCTCATCCCCTCACATACTTTTATTCAATGCTCCCATTCTTCCTCTTCCTCACCATATATTCTGCATTTCTTATAATTATCCGCCATCTAGTACCTATTTACCCTTTCCATACTTCCTCATCTGAACCTCGCTATTATACTTTTATCTTTCATATTTTTATTTGCTTTTAAATGTTTTTGTAAACCCAACTCCTCTTTCAACCACTGATTATATATGGTTACCATAAACCTTCCATTTCTTTCTTTCTTATAACTATTTTTACTATAACTATTTTTATCTTTTCATCTACTTCCATTACAGCGGTCGCACATTCTGCCATCGTTCTTTCGCACCATGCATACCCTGATAGGATGGTCAGGGTATACATGATCCATTTGTAAACTTTTCTTCTATCTCCCACCTATTCGTTCCCCTCCGTTCTCATGTTTTCTTGCTTCATCTCATGAAAATAAACTGTTTTTACCAATCTTATCCTCTATATCCATCATTACCTTCTTCTTATACTTCACCAATTTCTTTAATCCGCTCACCCAACATTTATACTCATTTACCTCCTGCAATACTATTTATTTCCAATTGGTGACTTTATTTCCAATCCTAATATTCTCTTTATTATTCTATTCTCACTCTTTCTATCTCCTTTCTTTCACCGCCCATACTTCCGCTTCATACATCATTACATTTCTTATACATACGTTTAATATTTTCATTCTCATTCCTCCCGATTCACCAAATCTCTCCTCCCAGACACACACCTCTTCTTTTCTGGCGCCAATTTTATTTTTCCTTTTCAGCAATTTCCTTTTTTCCAGCAATTTTTCCTTTTCTTACGTGCTCTTTCGTTGATCCATTCCTATGCAACATATAACTTATATAATAATATTTTTTACACCCTCTAAGCTCACTCCATTCATCTTAAACACATCCTTCTCTCCCAGCTTTCTTACGTTTTTTTACATTTAATTCTAGTCCTTTTTCTTCATGTACTTATTCACGCTTTCAATCATCTCATTCATTTTTTTCCTTGTACTTGCACACAATGTAGTCGCAATACCCCAAGAAATGATTATATTTTCGATCCATTTTAATAGCTGGGTGATTTAGTTTAATCACCCACTAAACAAGAGAAATTAATTTTATCTAGTAAAACAGTCATCCTACTATATTATCATATTTGGTGACATACTTGGTGGAGGCCTGCCGGTTAGATTTAATTTGTTTTTTGAAAAATTCCCCTTTACCACATATTTTTTTCAATTATTGTGAAATAATTTATTTGATGAACGTTTACCACCAAAACATATTTGGTGGAGGCGAAGTCAGATTAATCTTGTGCACAATTCGTCGTAATTTTGAAAATTAATCATTTGAGAAATAATTTATTTTTCCAACTTTTTCGCCCATAACTTTTTATTTAACGTGTCAAATATTCTTAAAAATCTTTTTTAAAAATAAATTTCAAATACTGTGAGACATATTATATACTATATAAAACAGGTTGACTTATTTCGTGTTCAACAATGTATTTACTATTTTTTAATCTAGTAATTAATGTATGGATTATTGTCGTGGATATTAATTACTAAAGAAATAAAAATTTTTTCGACTTATCCACAAATTTAATTAAATATTCTTTAACGTTTTCGGTTAAGTAACCATCATCAGAAGTACAAAACTACAATATTATATTAACAAAAAAAATTAAATAAATAAAATGAGTTGAAATGACATTGAAAAAATCAAAATATTTGAAGTATTAAATTAAAACATATAACACAGAAGTATTATTAGAAAAGAAAAGAAATAATTACGTTTTGAAACTTTTATGAAAAGACTTCTCATTTTGAACTCAAAACTATATTGTTTCAATATTCAAGATTTAAAAACATTTATAATATACAAATAATATTGTAATCAAGGATCAAAGTTGCTCTATTTTGTTGTTGAAAGCCTAAGTGGTGGAACGTGTAAGGGGTATTAGTAGCAGTCCTACTCCACCAAAATGTTTGAAGCATTGCATTAAAAACGCCTTCTGCTAAAATTGGTTGAACTAATATCCAATCAAATTTGTCTAAAGCACCGTAAGGGTGCAAATCTTAACGACTTATTTGAAAACGAGTGGTGGAAAAATTCGTTAACGCTTTTTCGGGTAAAAATAATAAAATGAAAGAGCCTCCGCAAAAGAAATACGATAAGTCGTAAAACTTAAAGTAATAATAATAATAAAAGCATTTGTAACAGAAATCTCCTGATACTCTAATATTATAAAATCATTTCATTTTATTTTACATTTTATATTTGTGAATTGGAGACTTTTTGTATGTGTAATCTACTTTAAATTGTTATTAATAGAAAATTATTAATGTATTTAAATTTATACATAAAAAATCTTAATTTTTTGTCAATTATAATGTTAATTATAAATTGGAATATTATCAAAAAATAAAGAATGTGATGAAGATATTTCATCATTTAAATTAAGGTTGCCCATTTTTCTCATTGCACTATTTGGATTGTAATCATGGTTGTTTTCTAATAAATGAGTTTCAAAATTAGAAAAATTATCGGATTTTAAGCATCTAATGGGTTTTTATGCGTATTTAAAATTATCTTCTTGTTTGACGTATGTTTTCAGCAGAAAAGGTACATTTATGTTTGAAAATACCATTTTTCTCATTGAATTATATCTTTGTTTGTTTTTTACTAATAGCTTGTTATTAATTTTAAATGAAATTTTTCAATTATTTGATTTGAATAAATTTTTAGATTTTAAAGAGATGTTTGCAATGTATGGGACTGAAAAATATTATGTTGCTACATTGGAAACATCTCATTAAAATCAAGAAATTTATTTAAATCAAATAATTGTAAAATTGCATTCAAAATTAATAACACTCTAAAATCTCTATTAGGAAAAAACAAAAATAAAGTACCTATCAATGAAAAAAATAATATATACAAACTTAAATGTAACTGTTCTGCTAAATACGTAGGTCAAACTGGAAGAAAATTTAAAATACGCCTAAGTGAACACATTAGATACTTAAAATCAGATAACATTTCTAAGTTTGCTAATCATTTATTAGAGAACAACCATGATTAGAATCCTAATAATTTTTGCTCAACAATTCATTTTATAATAAAGATAAAAACTCAATATTGCAGAAGATTTAGAAATTAATTAGAAATTGAATTAGGAAGATGGTCAATCTTAAATTAAATGAGCACGTGTCTTCATTACGCTCTTTATTTTTTGGTAACATTCCAATTTGCTTTTTTTAAAAAGTTATTTATAAAGTTATTTTGTTATTTATAACAAAAAAATAAATTTAAAATATAGATTTTTAATATAGTTTTGAAATAATTTAGTTTTGAATTAGTATCAAAATGAAAACTTTTTTATAAAAGGTTCGAAACATATGTTAATTTCTCTCCTTTTATAATAGTACTTCTGTAAATATGTTTAAATTTAATACTTCAAATATTTTGTTTTTCAGTGTTATTTCAATTTACTACGTTCAAATTTTAAATTTTTTTAAACTTTAAATAATATTAAAATATGTATTTACTTTTTCGCAGTAAGAAGAATTTTTAAGTAAGTTGTTATTTCGAAAATTGTAGTGAAAAGGTATTTTAATAAATATTTGTAAAAATTGGGGCAAGGTGGACACGTGTTTCTAGCATAGACTATACCTATTATAAACATCTTTTCTTATTCTAAATATAGGTGTAAGGTTTCATTGCATCGGACTATGAATCCGACACTTAACCATTACGCTATGAATGCCCGTACAAACAATTATGAAAATTTCTAATTTAAACATTGATTGTATGTAAGTTTGCTTACATTAAGATGTTATATTTTGAATTATTCGCTGTGTACACATATGATATAATATATTGTATCAGCTATGTCTTATGCATTTGGACGAATTAACACCTTTTATAAATTGAGATGAACCATTAATGTATACCAATGAAGCAAGGGACTTTAACAATCAAACCTCACCTCGTAAAATACTTGCATTGGGGTTTTTTTCTGAGAAGCATCGAACCATCCTAAAGATGGCCAAAGTTGCCTCTACAGTGATATTAATAGAAAAGGGGATTTTAACAATCAACGTTCAAACCCTTAACACATGTGGCTCATCTCCAGTATTCGAGTACGTACTAACCAGATATATGAATATATGTAAACAGTATTTACGTAAGAAGAATTTTTAAGTAAGTAGGTATTATATCGAAAATTGTAATTAATAGGTATTTTAATAATTAAATGTAAAAATTAGGGCAATGTGGACACGTGTTTCTAGCATAGGTTATAGCTGTTAATTCGTCCAAATGCATAACACATAGCTGATACAATATACTATATCATATCTGTATACAGCGAATAATTGAAAATATAACATCTTAATGTATGCAAACTTACATACAATCAATGTTTAAATTAGAAATTTTCATAATTATTTGTACGGGCATCCTTAGCGTAATGGTTAAGTGTGGGATTCATAGTTCGATGCAATGAGATCTTACGCCTATATTTGGAATAATAAAAGGTGTTGATAACAGCTATAATCCTATGCTAGAAACACGAGCCCACCTTGCCCCAATTTTTACAAATAATTATGAAAATACGTTTTCATTACAATTTTCAAAATAACAGCTACTTACTGAAATAATATTGTTGCAGTTTAGTTCTTCTAATGATGGTAATTTAACCGAAAACGTTAAAGGATATTTAATTAAATATGTGACGAAATTATTTTATTCAAGTAATCTAGTAATTCTAGGTTTAATTAGCCCAACAGTAAATCATGATAACATTCGATTACAATAGAAATGCACAACTATCTGTATGCGATATAGGAGTGCCCTGCATTTTAATGTTTCTCTCTTCTCAGTAAGCTTGTTACTCAACACTTCAGCAGCAGCTAGAGTAGTATAGCGCTAACGAATCTTCTCGTATCATAATTAAAAAAACTAAATATCGGAGTGAAGTAATTTCGGGGGTGTTAAATTTATTAATTTTAACCGTAATCTCCAATCATACATTGTATTTACATTTACGAACGTTTGCAATCAGCTTCTAACCAACTTGGTTCAAGTTGGTTTAATTTAGAATTTCAAGACAGAATTTTGGCTGATTTTATGAACTCTAGGTTGCCGCAATATAGGAGTATACAACAAATTAAGGAATTACAATAGGGTAATTATTTATGTATAGGTAAAATCCTTTAACATTTACACGGAATACATTATGCGAAAGATACTAGAAAATTGGAACGGAGGAATCCCTGTTGGAGGCAAACGGATAACGAATCTGAG